>PVKE010019701.1:0-28227 GCA_004027555.1 Craseonycteris thonglongyai | reverse complement strand
TGCATGTAGAACTTCCCTGAAGCCTTCCTGGACCAGGGCCTACACAATTGAGTCATTTCCTCTTTATGTCCTGGAATTAGGGCCAAAATTCCACAGGGTAACAGGCCATTGATTCTGTCCCTGCCAGAATCCATCCACCTATCACATTGGTGGACATCATTCAGGGGTGAGGCTGTGAAAGTTGTTGCATAATACTGCTTGGTGATACAGCATCTTCAATAAGCAGAGTATCTGGGAAGAGAAGGAGATGGCCATATAGCTGGACTTCATGCATAAAGTGAAGCCAGGATGTTGCCATGTGCGTTTATCTGGAAGTTTCCTTTGTGTGGGGATCAGCACTCTTTGTGATGTTTAGAAAATGATCTATAGTTTCTGCATTAAAACATAGACTGTCTATGACTCTAGGTAATCATAGAAGAGTTGATTGGTTTAGGGCCCATCCTAATGTTATCATTTTAACTTGATTACCTCTTATTTGGAAATAAGGTCACATTCTGAGGTACTGAGAGTTAAGGCTCAAACATGAATTTTGGGAGGGCACAATTCAACCCTTAATACAGTTTATATTCCTGTTATGGAATAACATGCTACCAGAGTGGGTGAAGGTTTAATGATATTGAAGGCCACAGAGAGAGCAACTTAATAATGAAAAAGAGTTTCTGAGTTTAAACTCCTTAACTTTCTCGCCTATTATTCTAACCATGTTACTATAACCTCCTGAAAAGTGCCACAATAAAGATAATTAGGATACTTAATAGTTTGTAAGAAACTCAGGTTGAAGAGTTGAAGAGTCCTGTACACAATGAAATATTCCTCAGTGATAAGAAAGAATGAAATATTGCCATTTACGACAACATACATAGACCTTGAGATCATCATGTTAAGCGAAGTAAGTCAGAAGAAAAAATCAAGAGTCACATGACTTCACTTATGGTGGAATATAAAACTGAAAGTAACGAAGAAACAAAAACTCATGAATGCAGTCAATAGTTTAGTGGTTACCCAAGGGTCAGGGGAGAAGAGGGTGGGAGAGGAGGTTGGGGTTGTCAAATATATAGTGACTGACTCTGGGTGGTGAGCACACAGTGCAAAACATAGACGATGTAATGTAGAATTGTAAACCTGGAACCTATGTAATTTTTACCAACCAATGTCACCCTAATAAATTTAACATTAAAAAATAATAATCTAACTGTATTATGAATGTCTGAAAAAAACACAGGATTAATTTTCTTGACTGTTTTGTTAAGATTATGACCTGACATCTGTTGCACTGTCTCTAAAGACTTATCTTGGAATGGTGTTAAACTGGATTAAAATATTCCAATTATTATTGTGTATGAAAATTGCTTCCACTATGATAGATTAATTTTGGAGTAATATCAATGAAATTGTACTATCTTGACCTGAGTTTCTTACAAAATATTAAGTCTCCTAATTATCTTTATTGTGGCACTTTTCAGGAGGTTATAGTAACATGGTTAGAATAATAGGTGAGAAAGTTAAGGAGTTTAAACTCAGAAACTCTTTTTCATTATTAAGTTGCTCTCTCTGTGACCTTCAATATTATTAAACATTCACCTGCTCTGGTAGCATGCTATTCCATAACAGGAATATAAACTGTATTAAGCGTTGAATTGTGCCCTCCCAAAATTCATATGTTTGAGCATTAACTCTCAGTACCTCAGAATGTAACCTTATTTCCAAATAAGAGGTAATCAAGTTAAAATGATACCATTAGGATGGGCCCTAAACCAATATAACTGGTGTCCTTATAAAAAAGAGAAGTTTGGAGACAGATACACACATAGGAAGAAAACCCTGTGAAGACAAAGGCAGAGATTGCTATGATGCTTCCACATACCAAGGAATGTCAAAGGTTCTCAGCAAACCACTAGAAGCAGATGCTTTCTCACAGCCCTCAGAAGGAACCAACCCTGCTGTCCCCTTAGTCTTGGATTTCTAGCTTGCAGAACTATGAGACAATAAATGTGTTGTTTCAGCCACTTAGTTTATGGTGTTTTGTTATAATAGCCATAGGAAACTAATACAAACCTCTGTTCATTTTTTTTTTTTCCTCCACAGACGTTTGT
Organism: Craseonycteris thonglongyai; assembly: GCA_004027555.1. Taxonomy (NCBI): domain Eukaryota; kingdom Metazoa; phylum Chordata; class Mammalia; order Chiroptera; family Craseonycteridae; genus Craseonycteris; species Craseonycteris thonglongyai. Next base: position 26,134 of record PVKE010019701.1, on the reverse strand, counting down.
GTGGTAAACCATGACCAGGTCTGCTCATGGAAAGACTAGGTGGGCATCATGAGTTCTGTGCTGCCACAGTAGGGATGTCAACCAAATGATCATGCAAGAGGAATGTCATGCCTCAAAACCCATGTATTAGGCCTAGGTGTTATCATTTATGAGTATAATAGGAATGTTTATTCACTCAGCATATATTTGAGCGACTACTATGTTTCAGGCACTGTTATAGATGCTGAGTATTTAGCAGTGAAAAAAACATAAAAATACCTCTTTCCTCAAGAAACTTACATTCTGGGAGAGGCTCAGACAATAAACAAATACATAAGTAGAAAGTATAGCACACCGAGAAAGCTAAAGCAGGAAAGAAAATAGGGAGGATGTGGGAGTTGAAAGCCACAGATAAAAGGTACCAGTTAGTAAAGATCTGAAAGGGATGAGGACGGAACACATGTAGATACCAGTAGGAAAGTATTTCAGACAGAAACAACATCAAGGGGAGGAGTTCTGAAACGGCATACTTGACACGTTTACAGAATAGAAAGGTGGCTAATATAGCTGAAACAGAGTGAGCAAGAGGGAGAACCCCGAGATATGAGGTCAGAGGGGAACATCTTGTGGGACACATTAGTGGCTTTGACTTTTTCAGAGTGAACTGGGAAGCCATTTCATGTTTTGAGCTCAATAGTGACAATCTGATCTATAGGATCACCTTGACTGCTATTATGAGAATAGAATTCAGGCAATAGGTGAAGGCAGGAGACTAGGTAGGAGAGAAAATGTGGTTGCTTTAACCACAGTGATGATGATGGAGATGGGCAGACATAGTTGATTTCTGGATATAAATTTAGGGTAGAACCAACATGATCTGCTGACAGAATAGGGTGAAGTAAGGGTCTCTTTTTGGTCTGAGGCAACTGGGAAGTTTATATTATCATTTTCTAATATGAGAAAGACTATTGGAGTAGCCTGTTTTGAAACAAGTATCAGGAATTGAGTTTGGATACAGACTTGTTCTTTCCTATTTGAATCCATTTAGTGCCTAAGTTTGTGTGGCAAAAGTTCAGGTGGTAAGTTGGGATATAGAGAAAAACCTGTGGTTAAGTTTAAAGTCACTTAAAACTTTTAAGTATGGACAATGGATTTTCAGTTGAACAAATGATTCTGGAGTTCAGGGGAGATGTCTTTAATAGTTATAAAAATTTGAAGACTATTAGAGCATAGGTGATATTTAAAATTGTGAGACCAAATGAGATCAACAAGGGATTGAGTATTGATTGAAACAAGAAAATGTCTAAGGATCAAGTCTTGGGAATTTCCAAACTTATGATAATGGGAAAATGAGGGTAGAACCTGAAAAAAAACTGAAAGCGCGTGATCAGTGAGGTAGAAGGAAAACCAGGAGAGTGTGGTATACTGAAGCCAAGTAAAGAACATATTTGAACAGACAAATGCTCAGTTGTGACAAATAATGCCAGCAAGTCTGATAAGAGGTGGACTGACTTACCCACACACAGACCATAGATCAGCTATGAGGAGAAAGTGTAGACTCTACACTGTAGAGTATGTAGAAAGTTGGATTAAATCAGAGACTGTCTTATGCCACCTGACAATAAGAGAGGGACAAGGGGTTGAGGGTGTGTAAAATAGTGATTATAATACCTGACCACAAAATAAAACCTATAGGTAAGAAGGGGAGCGAGAATATGAAACAGGAGAGAGAGAGAGTGAAAAATGAGAGGATCAATGTGTTGATGTACTGTAGATCCCATGTGGTTCAAGGATTTTTGTAATTCTGGCATCAGAGAGCAAACTAGAAAAATAATAAACAGCAAGCTAAGAAATGACTATACAGTGAGTGGCTGAGGGAAATAAATGGAGAGAGAGATCAAGGAGCTGAAAGACCAGATGGTAAAAGAAACATGTATGTAGATCTTAAAATCACCAAGAATTATGATAAAGCAGTCTTGGAGAGAAGACGCATCTCTAGGAAACAAGGGAAATTACTGAAGTGTTGATAAAAGAGAGCACCAGGGAGGTTTAATAGAGTGTGCTGCAAAAAAAGTAAGATTCATGGCTGGAGTGGGGAGAAGTTGAACACAGAAGAATGGCCTGGAAGTGGGAATGAGAGACAAAGAGGACCACCAACTCATCTCCAGGCCCAGGACTCATGTGCTTAAAGCAAAGAAAACCCTGTTGGTGGAGGAAATGCAAAGGAAGTATTGTCATCAGGAGAGACCAAGTTTTCATAGAGCCATACAGTAAGGGAATGGCGAAAGAAAGGTTGGAGAATCTAGGGAATTTTGCTAGTGATGGACTTCTAATTTCAGAAAGTACAGTGGAAGTGGTTCAGGAATTGGAAAGGTAATATATAAAAGTTTATAGAAATTAGTGCCTAGAAGGTGAAAGATGACCTGGGATACCGAGCTCCTTATGACTTAAAAAAAAAAAAAAAGGCTGTGATGAATTAAGTCCTGATGGTTTCAAGGTACACCAAATCAGAAAGCCAGTGAAATATTGAGGGCAAAAAGTTTGGAAATCATGTCAGGCTCCTACTTGACTCCTACTGATGGATGCCTATAGGATGGAAGAGGTACCATCTCACCCTGAGCATGGAAGTTCCTGACATGTCTCTGGAAGAGTACTACATTTTGCTTTACTACTTATTTTACAACCCAGTAGAACCTATAATTTTACAAGCATTCTATTTGACTTTTACAGATGGAAGCCAGTGTATCAATGTACACTGTTTCCAGGGAATTTTATGACCCCTGTAAGAAGGAAGAGAAAGAAAATTCTAGGAATCTTTATCTCTTGCAGGTTTCTCCCCTCACTTGGGCTTCTGGATTATTCTGAGCAAGTCCCTCAGAGATACAAAAGAGAGATGCTATGAGTTTGGGTTTATTCAGAAGTACCCTTTTCTTATGTGTTTGTTTGTTTGTTTTGTTTTGTTTTGTGCTTAATAAAGATTGTGAGAAGAAGCCAGTGTATTCTGCGAGCTTTCCTTCTTTTTATTTATCCATCCTTCTGATCTATTCCCCATTCTCTTGAATTAAAGGCCGATACTTCAGCCATAAATTTTACCTTTAATTTGTACTGTTCACAGCTCTGCTGTCACACACACACATGCACACACAAACATACACACCCACTATTAACTCTGGCACTTGACCTTAATACATATTTTTAAGCTATGCTTCAGAGATGATATAGAAAATCAAACAGCAGACATGTTGATGTTGATGTCCCAAAGTAGGGCATTTTCTCATTAACTACTTTAATCCCCATATAGTAAAGAGAGCAGCATTCCCTCTACGGCTCTCACTCAGAGAACCTCCAATCAAAACTATTACGGTCACACTGCATATTTTGTTCTTTTTCCTTTGGGAACACTGGCAAAACTTCAAGGCAATCCAAGAGAAAAATGTTCTAAATGTGTAAATCCTCCTGAGCACCTCAGGCTTTCCAGTGTTTCATATTATTATTATTTGGGGAGATGTTTATATAATTTCTGACTACTTTTTAATAATGACAAGTCTCCATACTATGCCAAAGTATCATTTATCAGTTCATAAGCTGCCCAGTTAAACAGTGTGCCTCCAGCTGACACTGTAACTCTAAGGTTAATGTCAAATCATTGCAATTTTCAGAGTGTGTAGATCCCAAGATAGACAAAACAAGGTTTCCAAAGTCTAGATCAGGCACGTCCATCCTGCGGTCCAGGATGGCTTTGAATGAAGCCCAAAATTTTAAAACATTATGAGACCTTTCTTTTTTTTACTCATCAGCTATCATTAGAGTTAGTTTTATGTGTGGCCCAAGACAATTCTTCTTGCAATATGCCCCAGGGAAGCCAAAACATTGGAGACCGCTGGTCTAGAAAAAACATCCCCACTACTTTAGCTTGAACAAAAATTTGATTGAGATTAAAAAAAAAATTTTTTTTTTTTTTTTTTACAATAGGAATTTAAGAGTTTGGGAACTTCCAGACTTCTCCCATTTTAAACTAGCTTACATTTTTCTTTGGAGCACTTCCTCTGGCTTTCTGTTCTAGGTGACCTTCCTTCCTAGGCCTGCTATTGCCACACCTCATGGAAAGCAAGGACTTCCTTCTTTTCAACTGAGAAGACTGAGTAACCTGGTTCTGACAAGCAAGCTCTCCTACACTTCCCTGCACGTCATTCATTTAGAAAGTCCTGAGATCTGGGATATTAGGAGTCAATTCTGGTGCCCTTGACGCTGAACTAGGCCAGTATCCAGGGCACTTCATTTACCAATTGCCTAATTGTGGTCAATTTAAATAATTTCTGCATATGTTAGTTTTCACATCTATAATATGTGGAGAATTATACTTACCTCATGGGCTTGCTGAAAAGTTTAATTTAGTTCATATGTACAGTGACTCTTTCAGGGGGCCCAACATAGACACACAGTACGTACTTGCTCTCCTGAGCACATCTCCCAGGAGCACCTGCAGCTTTATAGATGACTTTTGCATGAACTGCCACCTGAAATAATGTTGTGATTCTCTCCCTACTGGGGCTGACTTTATGGTATTTAAAGACTAACTGAATCATGATTGAGATTACTACGAGCTTCAGAGTAGTGCCCCCTCCATCTTCAGTGTTTATACAAATCTTGGAATTTGTTAAAAAGCAGGTTCTGACTCAATAAAGTTGAGGTCGGTGCCTAAGGGTCTGCATTTCTTACAAGTTTCCTGATAATGGTGATGCTGCTGGCACACGGATCACTTTTTTTTTATTATTGTTTTTGACAGAGAGAGAGAGACAGAGAGAGAGACAGAGAGACAGAGACAGAGGGAGAACTAAACTGGGGGAACTCCCCAGTTCAGCACATGGGTCTGCATGGGCCGGGGCTGGGATTTGATCCTCGGTCCCCGGGGATGCAAAGTGAGTGCTTAACCCACTGAGCCATCCCAGCTTCCCCTGGATCACATTTTGAATTGCAAAGTTCTAGGTAACTGTGTCCCAGCCTCAGTGAATATTAAAGTCACCTGGAGAGCTTTTAAAAATCTCAGTGCCTAGGTTGCATCTCAAAAATATTTAAATCAGAATCCCACCCTTCCTGCCTTCCCTTATTCAACAAATATATATATTTAATGTCTAATATCTACTATTAAAAATGATGGATAAATAATAGTAGTTAATAAAAGTGCATTAATTTGCAACAAGCTTTCACAAGAATAGAAAGGTGACTTCAAAATCAGGTTGTCTAAATTTATTATTAGGGATGAGAGAATGTTTTAGAAGTTACCCTTGGTTCTTCAATGGTAAAAGTATAAGAAAAATATCTTGATACACAGTGCATATTATATTTCAGAGACACTACACAGACCATTTTATTTTATTTTGCGTCAGACAGTATTTCACATTTTTGAGATAAAGTTCAGAGTGTTCAATACCAAATGTGACACAGATGCGGAAGTGGGACTTACACCCTGCCCACTCTAAAGGCCTTGTCCTTTCCACCACATCCCATTCCAAGATGTTCCCATACTGCTTGCATAAGAGTGAAATATCTATGGTAGGGGTTCAGGTCACTGAATATATGTAAATACAATTTAATAAGGCATATAATTTGCATTTCCAACACACATTCCCAAGAACTATACGCTAGTTATCACTTACTAAATCTCAAAGGGGTTTAGATGATCTATAATTAATTATACTAGTCAGTGTAGGTTGAATGCTTTTATATGCCAAAGTATCATTAGTTTAATCAAATGTAATCACATGGCAGTATAAGGTGGTGTTGCTGGTCTGAGCAGTTATCCCTATAGCAATAACTCAGTTATGCAGGATGTGATTCTGTCCTCCTCTGGGTCATCTCTGATTTCTCTGAGGCAGATGGGTAATCATGGAGGATCTCACACAGGAAGTTTTTATAGAAGACTGTTGTATGACCTATATCACTTGTAAGTCCATTCTAATGGCTAAAATGCATTTCCATGGATATATATCATTGTAAGCAATGCAGTCTACCTAGATGTCCAAAAGGAAAAGGGAACATTAAAATAAGAATAATTTATAGAACATGAAAATAAACGTTAAATTCACATGTGTAGAACTGACTTTGCCATTACTTTTTCTTCATCCCAATTATTTCTGTCCCTTTTTCAATTACTCATCAATACCCCCCAAATGAGGTACTACCACTCTCAGATCATTATTAACAAAGGGAAGGGAAAGTGCACACAGTAGGAAAAAGCCATACCTATAGCTACACCTGCTTTAATTGCCTTGTTTCTGAAAATACAGAATTCAATGAAACCACACCACTTCCTTACTCTTTGGTAGAATTTCTTGCATGCTATCCTTTGCCAGGATCAGTTATATTCTCATACAAGTATTATTTTATTCCATTCTCATCATTTCATGCTAGCAACAGGAACAATAAAATCTCAAGGTAGCAGGAAAAAAATATTATATTAACTTTGATTTAGGCTATTTTAAAGGGTGATATATGCTATGATTAGCTTTTTATTTTTTTATAAGTTTATTATTTTTGGACTCCTTTTAAATGGACAATTCTGTGGGTAACATTTTTTTATTATTTGTTAAATTTATTGGGGTGACATTGGTTGGTAAAAATTACAAAGGTTCCTGGTATACAATTCTATATTACATCATCTATGTATGGCATAATATTTTTTTTCTGTTAACATAAACTGTCCATATTCTTGCATCTTTTAAAATTCTTTTTATCTTTCTTATATCAGGAAGACACCCTGGAGGCCTATGTGCCTTTAATACATCTTTTCAATTGCTGACCATTTAAGAGGCAGGAGGTACAAGATCATGGGCTGTCTACAGGGAGCAACAGCAGGAATAATCACCTGAGTAAAACAACAGGCAAAGACAGAAATGTTTTAAGTGGGCCAGAGGCAAATGAATGCAGCAGAGATTTGATAGTTACTATTTTAAACTATATCCACAAATCCTTAAATTGGAAGTTATGATCTATTTCCAGGGGCCAGTTATAGACACTGTATCTTTCAGTGATCATTATATCTTGTTTCGTTTGCTATAATTCCTGAGGTAGTTCCCCCAAGTCAGATAGCCTTCGGGATTTGGTAAAAGCTCCACTAGAGTCATCCTGAAAAGCAGCACAGCTTTGGACCACAGGCCAGATGGAGTAGTTTTCCCTAGGCCTCTGAATAAGGCAGCCAATGTATATGACAATTTGGTCAACACTCTGTCAGCAATAAATAACTGTATCCATGTGGGTTTTTATGACCAGTTTACATTGTGCTTAAGCCAGACTGTGAATCGCTTCCAATTCTAACCACATGAGAAAAAAACACATTAACACAAACATGAAAGAGATCTGTTTTCACTTTGTCCACTTTCATTAAGGTTGGAAAACCCATAATCATTCCATTTGAGTACTTAATTGGTAAATTAATGATGACTGACGAGTACGTTGGTTGGATATGTGTATAACTCACACCCCCACCCCTTACTCTGTAGACTCTCTGCACTCACTCAATCTACTAGAATTTCTGAGATTAAAAAGAGAATAGTAAATAATAACTCATTTTTAGAGAATGACAATAGATACAGCTAAAGAGTGGGTGCTGTATGGTGGTTAAGAGCCTAGATTTGGGATTGAACAAATTGGGTTCTGAGTCAGTTTTGCTGTTTAGGAACTCTGTGATTTAACCTCTCTGTGACGTGAGGGGACATGAGAGTGAGATCGACTTCAGGGTATGGGAAGAGGATTAAGTGTGATAATGTGTGTAAAGCACTCAGTACACTGGATGGCACCTGGTAGATGTTCATCATCTGTATCATTATTATCACTATGTGCCAGCACTGACCAAGAGGCTGTACACACACTCTGCTCTAATCCGCCAGAGGAAGTGAGGTTTTCACACTTGCGTAGGGGAAGAAACCGAGACTCTGAGAACTCAGCTACAGAAGCATGATGCTCATTTTTGTGGAAGAGCCACTCATTCAAGAAAGAGTTGTTCCACTTCCACGCTGCTGCCCCTAACCTACGTGCACTGACTCGTCATCTTACAGGTATGAAATGTGATTTTCTAGAATAACTACTGATATCACATATGAGTTAAAGGTAACACAGAAAAGGTGCACCAACTCTCTTTTTCTTTGGCTGCTCTGTGAAGATGGCTTTCCCTCACTGCTTTGGAACCTAGAGCCCAACCAGTCCTGTTAGAGAATAGAAAGGTGTTGATGGGATTTTTCTACTAACTTTTGTCTTGTTCATGACATAACTATCACTTATTCTAGAGCATTTTTTTTTCCACCATGCAAGGAATTGCTTAATCCAATATTAAAAAGAAGAATTTAATTTCTTCAGTAACTACCTCTCTGGCACGTTCACTACAATGATAAGAATAGGACTGTAGGGGAAGCCAGGATGGCTCAACAGGCTGAGTACTCGCTTTGCAGCCCCAGGGTCCAAGGATTGAATCCCAGCTCTGAACTCTGGTGGACCTGTATGCTGAACTGGGAAATGGCCCCCAGTTTGGGTCTCTCAGGGAGAACTTCCTATGTAGGAGGCCCCCAGTTTGGCCCCCAGCATGTGGGGTTGTGCTGCCCATGGGGAGGCACCCAGCCTGGTTCCCGTCCTGCGCAGCACCCTCTCCCACCTTTGTGGAATGAAACCATGTCAAAAACTGATAATGTGCAACTGTGAAGACTGCTCTGGACCCTCCCCCTTCTGTCTTTCTCTCTCTGTCTCTGTTTCTCTCTCTGTCAAAAACAATAAAATAAATCTTAAAAAAAAAGAGTAAGATTATATATTTGGCATATTATTTTGAAAGGAAAAACTTAAACTTCAATCCTTAAAAAATTATTATTTAGGTTTATGGTATATTTAGAAATGAGAGGTTATATGTAATTATTCGTAGATACAAATATGTAATCATAGATATAATTTGAGCTCAAATATTTAAAGATAGAGAAACCACGCCAAAATGTGTTCTCATTTCCTCCTTTTCTACTTTAGGTACATTTTTATTTTATTTCAAACCTGGAGAGCTAGAACTCACTACCAAGAAAATTTGTCATAATCTTACTCTCTCTATGTTAAGTGAAAAATAATGAAAATGTGAGAAAATGCAATAGAGGTTACTGATCATCTCTTTAATTCTGAAAACATTTGAGAATTTTCTTTTGCATTTGGGATCAATGAGCTGATAAATTTAGTAAAACTTATGTAAATTATTATTTTTTTAAGATTTTTATTTTTATTGTTTTTGACAGAGAGAGAGAGAGATACAGAGACAGAGACAGAGAGAAGGGGAGGGCCCAGAACAGTCTCCATAGTTGCACATCATCGGTTTTTCCACATAGTTTCATTCCACAGGTGGGTGCAGGGCTGCACAGGGCAGGAACTGGGCTGGGGTCTCACCCTTGTGAGAACTGAACTGGAAGCACTCCCCAGTTCAGCATATGGGTCCACACGGGCCGGGGCTGGGATTCGATCCTCGGTCCCCGGGAATGCAAAGTGAGTGCTTAACCCACTGAGCCATCCCGGCTTCCCCATGTGAATTATTTTTAAACACCCACATAAGGATTTGTTTGTCTGATTAATTTTACCTATAAAATATCCCCATCTCAACCTCTTACCTGATTCCCAAGTTAAAAAAAAAGTCTGATCAGACCATATAATTAGATTAAAATCAGCATTTCTAAACCCAGATTTCTTCATTTTAATTTGGATCACAGGCGATTAGAGCTTTGCTCAGTATTTCCTATGTTTCATGTTTGTTAAGCAAATATAATATGTAGCATATCTTTGTCATGACTTCTACTTCCTGTGAGAGACTTGGCTCAAAACTTACAAATATTTGGAGGATGAGGGAGAGCAGCAGTCTTATCAGCTTTAATTTGTCACTCTGCCGCTTGCCTCCATATTAAGCCCTCACATCCAGAGATGATCCGTAACTTTGCGATTAGCTAAGCCTATGAGATAATGCATTTTGCTTCTTTAACCAACTTTGGTATGCTGCCAGAGATTTATAAATGCTGGCCGGTGCTTATGTTTGCTTCAGGATACTTTTACAAACAGTCTGCAGAGATTTAAATAAAAACCACCCCACCTTGAGAAAGAAAGACATCCTCACTTAGATAAATAAAGATATGAGGGAAAATATGACTGCTAAATGAAACGGGGGGTGGGGTGGGGGGGGCGGAGCTAAGTCAAAACAGAGAAGGCAGCTTTCTTAATAGAAGCCATAGAACTATAACACAATAATTTTAAAGACTATCTGATTTCACTGGCTCATTTTAATGATGAAGAAAATAAGCTCTTAAGAGATTTTGATAGGGTCACTGGGATATGTGAGTTGAAGTCAGCTCTGAACCTAGTGGTCGTTCCCCTTTGCTGGGAAACCTCCCTCAGAAGGACACCTCACACAGAACTGGCTGCAAACGCCCCACACGCCAGGAGTCTGGGAGTCTATATTCCTTTAAAATAGAACTTAATAAAGAACGCAGACACACAAACTCGAAAAGGATTTCCTATCAGTGAACAGAAAACTGAATCACTGCGTGCTTTCCATTTACAATTTGAGAGGTTTATGATTCACACTAGCTGATGTGAGAGAGTCCACCCTCAACACAAAAAAGGTCTGAGGAACCAAGGGGAAAAAAAAGAAAAAGGAAAAAGAAGCCAATGGTCAAAACCAAAGAATCATCTATGACAGAGTTAAGCAGAGCACCTTGGCCACGTCCCACAGAGGCTAGAGAGAGGTACCGGTAGGGGCTGGCTCTGCCTGTCTCTCACCTCTGTAGGGTGGGAAAGGCCAAGTCTAGAGCCAGAAGGTTCAGAGGTGGTTCTAGAATTCTACCTATAACGTCTTTTAAAAATCCCAAGACTTTCATAGTATAAAGATGAGCTTTCTGAGGCCACATGGATAGTAAAAACTGAGTAAGTCCAGTGGGAGATTCACATTTGTATTTAGTCCACATGTATCCTTTTGGGAACTTTTGTGTTTCCTTGGGGCTGGTGAAACAAATCTGTTATGAACTAAGCTTTTACAGTTGTCTGTAGATGTATTCTTGGGACTCTCTAAAAAGTCTGTCTATCTTTATGCAGCTCCCAGAAATATCCATGGCAATATGTTATCAAAGGAAAACCCTTCACTATATTATATATAATGGCAAGATATTTGTAGCTATGCATAGGACCAGGAAGAAAAAAAAAAGGATGTGAAAATATATCCCATACATGGACAATAATTCTCTATTCCAGGTTTGTAAAATATTTTTACACACTTCTAAAATAGATTAAAATACAAATATAGATTCAGCAGGAATCATGTGGTCTCTACTTTATTCCAAGCTGACTGATAAAAACCTCACTTATGGTACAGTTTCACATCTGTATCAGAATCCCCTGTGCCCCATATATGGATAATCTAATTCAATAGGGCCAAACTGCGTGGGAATACGTATTTTTAAAAAGGCTTAGAAAGCATAGAATTGTCATTTACTCTCAGAATCATCACTCACTCTTAGCACACATCCCAAACATAAAACGCTCTCAAGTTAAACATGAGAAATGTTCTCAAGAACCAAAGATCCAAAGTCTGTTTCAGGATAGACACTCTGAAGGACCAGGGTCAGCCCAAATGTTTGGGTGAAGAGAACTGAGAATCAGTTCCTGAAGGCAGCATATTAAACCTCTCAAGGGCAGCAGTGATGTCTCATTTGCATCCCCAGCTTCTAAAACAAAGCTGGATCCTAAAACATTGTTTGATGAATGAAAACAGCATTCTTGTGGGGGGATAGTAGACCACAGACATTTTGTAATGTTTGTGTAACTGGTGGGGAGAAGACCAGGGAGTAGTAAGAACTAGGAGAGGTTTGTTAGATCTACATTTTTTTTTTATTCCCTTTTTTTCTTCATGGGGTTTGAATCAAAAGTTAGATGTTCAAGGACATGGATGGGGAAGCTGTTCTCTTCTGTACTTTAACAAATGTGTGAATGGCTCTCTTTTTTATTTTTCATATTTCCTCATATGTCCAGCTTGTTTCAAGGCTAAGAAACCTTATTTAGATAATGCTTATAGATCCCCTTTCCTTGACAGTAGTGAGATGAATATAGGTACTTTTAAAGCATTTGATGAGAATGTTGAAGGAAAGTGGAGCATAGCAATTAGTAGGACCACCGTGCCAGGTGATCATTTTTGTGAAGAATGGAAAGGTAGATCCCTGCTGTACCAAAACTTTCTTTTTTTAATATATATATTTTTTATTTATTTATTTACTTATTTTTTAATATATATATATATATATATATATATATATATATATATTATTTTTTGACAGAGAGAGAGAGAGAGAGATACAGAGACAGAGAGAGAACTGAACCGGGGGAGCTCCCAGTTCAGCATATGGTTCCTCATGGGCCGCGGCCGGGATTCGATCCTCGGTCCCTGGCACTGCAAAGTGAGCGCCTAACCCACTGAGCCAACCCGGCTTCCCCAAAACTTTCTTTTTTTAAATGATGATTTATATGTAGAAGCCACTGCCCTTTCATGCTTTCTATGTCTCAGTCTTTAAGGGAAGGAGAAGGCAAGTATGAGAAGGATACCACCTGAGACAACATGAACTAAGTCTTTATTAATCACAACTTGATATTAGCTGGCACCTCATTTCCTCCCAAATGTTGAATTGCAAATGTTTTACTGTGTGTGTATACTCCATTATAGGGTAATGAGATGAAGGTTTTATGTAGTTTATGAAAAGCAGTTTTAACTAATTTGCAACCACTTCCCACCCCTTATCTTATTTTCAACAGTAAATTCCTTTTTTTTCTTAATGTTCTATTCCGTTACCTCAATTTCTAATCTCTTCTAGGGCAACACTTTTCTAAATGACCAATAAGTTCGACTTAAAGTTTGTCCCACTGTTTTTTATCTCTGATCCATTTCAACTAAACACTCATAAGAAGTGAGAAGACAGAAAAAAAATTATTATTATTGAGATTTGTATTTGGCTGTTTATATTTCTATGGCACAGGCAGAAAAGTTAAAACATAAAGACACTAAGATGATTATTTTAGGTCACTCAGTAGTTCATCAATAGAGAAAGCAGAAAAAAGAAACCAATTTATGTTTAAAACATTTTTTTTCATTAAGGTTTGTTTTTAGCTAACTTTTACTAATAAGTTGTTCATTTGAGTAGATATGGGTAGTAACTGGGATTCTCAAATCATTGTGAATAGAATAACTTACAATCAGTAAGATCTGTTTGTGGGAAAAAAAGTGTAAGTATGTTATCAATTACAACCATAACATAGCCTTTTTCTGTTGAAAGGGGAGATTACTTTTAGATTGTAACATGTAGTTTTATGATGTTTTTCTCTTAGATTTGGAGTTTGACTAATATCAAAAGAAAAGCGTTCTGGTTTCCCACAATTCACGGGAGGTTTGTGATTCTGTGCTCTTGCTCATACCCTTAAATCCTGTTATATTAGTCTCTATTTCTCCCTGGGGAGCAGATGGTGACTCTTCATCCCTTGCAGAGCTGGCTTCCAAATGGCAATGAAACTCACTGAGGAATGCAAGAAAAATCACAAAAAAGAAAGGGCCAGGTTAAATGAGACTCCAACTGCTAAATTTCAATGATGCCTACTCCTTGAGGAACATGTACCTTCCCCACTCCCGCAAAACAAAAACAACAATAACAACAAAAAACACCCACTCACAGTTCCTATCTTCCTACTTCCTGAATTTTGTTTTTTACAATTCCCTCAATCAAAAGCCTATCACCAAGGTATACTCTATGTACACACTTAAATCCTCCTGTACGTACCATATGACATTCAGAGAACCAGTTTTAAAGACACTAACCCTCTGCTTGGACATGAAAAGGAAATGGCCATTGTGAAACTTCTCAGCTAAATCATTTCATTGAGAGTGACTTGGAAGGTCAGAGAAATTATTTTTTCGGCTGCAGCTGCTTAAACACTGGCTGAAAATGAAGTCTTTGGAGAAGCTTCTCTGCTTTAAGACCATGATGCAACTCAATGGTTTCAAACTTTTTACCAAGGATAAGCTGATCCTGAAAATAGTTCTGTTTTCCACTAGTTCTTTAGAAAAGAAAATATTTAGCTTTCCCCAGTCTGTCAGTCATGTGTTTAAAAAAAAAAATGCCACCGGGGCACCTTTTATAACAATCTGGCTCAGAAACAGCTGTACAAATCGTAAAATGCGTTTTTCCCTCCTTTTAATCCAACTGGCATTCAAGTCAATGGGCATTTTCAGAGACAAAGTATAAATCAGAGTTACTTTGAAAACCATCCTGGAGGAGAGTCGTATACAACCATGACAACTTGTTTAGAAGTAGATATTGTGGTCACTGACACCGGAAACAATGAGGAGAAGATCACATATGACACTATAAGCAAAGCTCTCCTAGAGCTGTCTACTTGCCTATAGATAAAAAAATAAAAAATAAAAATAAAGCAAATTGATGCAAAAGCCTCTGGAAAAGATAGAAAGATATCCTTGAGAGATGATAGGAAGGATATTATTCTTTCACAAACTAATACTCTCTCCTTGTCAGTTTTCTATAAAAAGGGGACTTAAATCCCCAAATGGGAAGCTAAATAAAGGTTTCATAGTGCACAGCAATAACAAGTAAATCGCTGAAACCAATTTCAACCCCAGAGTGACAGAGAATGGTAAGTCATTTCCTCCCTCCTTATACCTTTGCGTCTGCCACCACCACTCCCCCCACCCCCTCACCCGAGCACACACACAGAGAAAAAAATTACTGTTAGACTTCACCCCATTAAAATGTAACTCTATCTTCCTCTGCATCCATCCACCTTTGTTGCTGCTAAACGGTCTCGTCTCCTATTTTCACATACCAGTCAGGGTGAAGGCACTACTGACAGAAGGCAGAGCCACAGCCGCCCTGGAAACAACATTGGGTGGGACTGGTGATTTAATTGTGTAGAGTAATGTGTCCCCCAAACGGGTTCTGAGAGCTCTGCTTCAGTGGTATCTGATATGATATGGTTAGGGTGGATCCCTTTTCCCATCTCTCTTCCGTTTCCTGTGAGAAAGAATATCAGTCAGGAGAGGAGATAAACACTCAGGTCGAAGACAGCCTTTTCCATCTAAATTGGTTCAGTATGTTCTGAGCATCTTACCTTGTGCCTCACACACAAAAATTCTGTAAAAAAATAAACGGGACCCTGCTCCCTTAGTGAACTGATTTCAGAGAAGCACACAACAGAATTATGTTATAAATATTATAAATTATTCTGAAACTATTTTCCCTAAGGTGTGTTTCTGAAGAGCTCTGCATGACTTCCTTGTGCAGGAGATGTGGAGAAAAAGGATGCTGTGCTAATCACCCAGGATAGAATCCAGGGGTTGAAGAAATAATCCAGATCCTGGCCAGTGAATTACAAGGACAAAAATAAGTTCAGATTGCTACACTTGTAGCTGTTGGGAAGCTAAGTATTGGTGGAAGAATGCTCAAGTCATTAGGATGAAAAAAATCAATAGACTCTCTGATAGAAAGGCAAATAAATGGATATGACCCATTCTCTCCTAATCTCCCCTACTCCACTTCCTCCATGTTCCCTTTCGACAGCTGGATGTCACTCAATAGCAACCAGCATTTAATCAGCACCGATTACGAGGGAAGCACAGAGCATGTCAATCAAAACATAGTTCCTAACTATAAAACACATACAAATTCTTTAATATGGTGCTGCCCTTTGGCTTTTAATCTATCATCAGCTGAATAATGGGGGCGTGTGGTCTTTCCAAGCCTACATTATCTGAGTGCTCCATATGTGTCCATGACTCTGCTGGCCCTGCAAATCTGTTTCCTAATTATAATCCTTCCAGTTAGCCCTGAGAGTAAATATTATCTACTGATGATGAACCAAACTCTGAGCAATGAAATAACTTGACCAAAGTCACTTGCAAATGGCAGAACAGTTTGGATATATTTGTGACTTAAAGTCTATGGCCTATTAACCTGTCAGCATTGGTGTTCCTCATTTAGGGAGTTTATATGACTAATATGTTTCAACCTACAGTTAGCAATCTTCTCCTATCCTCACTGCTTCAGAACACTTAGGCAGAAATGGAAGCACAGAAAAAGTGATCATGAAGTGATTGTCTTTACTGTTGACGAATATGTTCAAATTGGATACATACTCACTTGGAACATACACTGTAAGCTCACTCTCTCCTTTATCCCACAAGAGATGTAGTTCTACATATCGGTGGCCAGAAAGACTGCAGCTGGCTGGAAACATCACATAGCACTGTGGGAGCTTGAAGTACATTATCTGTACTACACTTTCTGATTATGGCAAAGTTAAGCTCACAGCTTCCGCTTGTGTTAAACAGTATTAGCAAAATTCAGCATGAATAGAAAGAATAAATTGAAACTAATTTAATTTGCTTCTCAAGGGTCCACCAATTTCTGGTAATTACTAAAGTAAAAATCCATATTTGTGTCGCAGATTTCAACTTTGAATGTTGTAAATATCTCCATTTATGATTGGATTTATTATTTTAGATACATTTGGTATTTTAGAAACTAATAAACACAGAGGTTAATAAATTTTCACAAAACTAATAGCAAAATTAATTTCTCACAGATACTTCACATATTAACTCAATAGATTCTTTATGTGATTTGTATAACCAGAAAGTAGATAAGTACAAAATAAAATTTGTATTTTGAGTTCTTAAACTCTATTCAAAATACTGTACAATATGTTGTAATTCACTGTTCTCCTCTTACATTTAGGCAAATATTCACTTGACATACAGTTATGCGTTTATCTGTAGTCAGAGATTTGATGAGTAACTATCACTGAATAACTGAGAACAGACATAGCATTTAGGTGAGATGGCATTTTAACTCACATAACAGAGAACTGGCCCTTATCCTCAGCCCTCAAAAACTGCTGTCGAGGTAAGAGAGAAACATGGACATGAAAGAAACTATATTCACTTCGCACGTATCCATTAAGAATTCACTATGAAAGAAGTGCATCCAGAGCAGAAAGCAAAATAACTTGGCAAGGTATATTTTGGCTTACTCAACAAAGAGTAACAAGATCAGTGTGGCTAGAGTGGAATGTGCTGGGGTTGAGTGGCAGGAGACGAGACCAGATGACATAGACATGTCAAATCATGTAGGGCACTGGATGCTACTGCAAGGACACCGAGCTTTATTATGAATGAAAAGAGAAGCCAGTGGTGGATATTATTAGAGGCACCACATGATATGAGAATCAAATATCATCTGTACTTGCTTCTTCTGTTTTAATAAATATTTATCTGTGATTTGGATCTTTACAGGCAACATATATTTTTGAGTCCCTGATACAAGATCATAAGCCTAGGGGTTTTAATGAGGTCTGTAAATGGTATACTTAAGGAGATAAATGTGTTAACCAGAGGAGAGTAGGGGGAAGGTGAGAGGGTGCTGGACCAAAAATCAGTAATAGGTAAGTAAGTCTTTTGTGTTGACCACGGGTAAATGGGCAAGATGGGAAGAAAACCAAGTGTCAAATTTACAGTGGGAAGTTATAGTACTATTGCATGGATGAAGGGATGGGGGCAGGCATTAAGCCATAAACCTGGAATTAAAGATAAATCTAAAACCAACAAATCTGGGATCAAAGATGAGTCTAAAACCAACACCACCAGTAGTGTCATGTCACATGTGGTCCAAGTGAAACTCTCTATATCATTGTCTGTTACTGTAAGTAATGTCTTCTTCATGAGGATAGTCAAAATTTTGTTAAAATTCTGGCAAACAAGAAAATAAATCCCTTCTTTTGGATATTCTTGGAGTTGCATTAACTCTAATTTCATTTTATCTTAAAAACAAAGAAACAAACAAAGAAACAAACAAAACTCTGACATTTCTCCATTGAGGAAACCCTATTTAGAGAACTTAAGCCAAAAGATATGCAGTGAATACGGGACAACCTAGTTATTAAACTCAAATATTTTGACTGTTAATCTAGTGACCTTTTCACGCATTTAAAATTTTAAAAATATTTTACTTGATTTCAGATCATTTGAATTAGAGGTTTTACCATTACATTTGATATACTTTTAGAAGTCATTGAGAGAAAATGTTAACTTAGACCCTAATCCTAAACATATAAATTTAGGATCTGAAGAGAAAGTACCTGTGGATAGTCGGATTCTTGTGGTAATGAATGTACCACTTAGTTGTGGATCTTTTGGCTAAGCTTTATTTTTAATATAGACAGAAGCAGCTTAAAGCCAAATCTCTGAAATAATTGGATAACTCAGGTTATAATTAAAATCAAGATATGACTATAAAACCACAGGCTTGCTTTTTTATGCTATTTAAAAATTTGAAATAAAATAATTAAGTATATGAACTAAAACTTATGTTTAATCTCAGATTTGGTTTATGTATATTAAAAAAACATTATTACATACAAGCATAAAGAACATGTATTAATAATAAGCTAGTCACTGAAAAGCATGTTGCTCAAAATTTTCTTTTTTAACATTTATACAAAATTTATATAAATCAAGTAGATAGAAGTGGAATGTTTATCAAGAAATAAGTAACCATATATAATTGACATCTTGGAGCAACAAAAATGAAGGAATAAAGAAAAAGCCAGGAAATACTGCTTTTGATTCAGAGGCTATAATGAACAGCCAAGAATATGTAAGATTCCACAAATGTAGTATCTAAATATTTAAAATTCTATACTAGTTGTTTTCAACAAGGGGTGATTTTGTTATCCCTCCTCCTTCAGGAAAGTTTGGGCAATATCTGAAGACATTGTTATTGTCATAATAGGGGGCATTACTGGTTTCTAGTGGGTAGAGCAAGGGCTGCTCCTAAATATCTTATAACGCACAAGACATCTCACAACAAAAAATCATCCAGTTAAAAATATTAATAGTGCTGAAATTGAGAAACACTATGTAAATGAAAATTTTCACTTGGGGGAGAATTATTCTGTTCTAAGTCAATTGGAATCAAGAAATCAGTGGTGGGTGATGCCATAAACTGGGGCTAAGTGATGCTGAGAATTGGTGGCAATTTGGTTACCAATCACTAGCAAAGGAGACAAGAAGAAAGTGACAAATGTCCACAATGGAGCGCTACACAAATTAGTAGCAACAGGTTATATATGCATAGCACTATCTAAAAACATAGTATTGATTTAAAAAGTAAGGAGTAAAGTAAAATATCTATCAAAATAGTCTTTACAAATATAACAAGTACAATAAACAAAAATGTTTCAAACAATACATACTTTGCAAACTAAAATACATCAATAAACAAAAAGATATTTATTTAATTTTTGGAGTACTGCCTATCTAGAGAGGTAATAGAAGGAAGGGAAATGATCGCTTAATCAGTCAATCAAGGGCAACGTCAATGAAGATAATTTGCCATCAACTGAGATTTACAATTGCTTCAGCCTTTTCCATCTGATGTTCAAATATATATAGTGCTAAAAATATTAACCCTAACTGCATATTCAAAATCAGGACAGATGGTAATCACATAGAATTTTAATTATTCACATCTGGATTCATGGATTTTTCTTGTTGAGGAGAGATATGAAGGAAACATTTTGGGAGGAATAAGTAACTGCTTCTTAGATCAAGTAATTTTAGAATCCATATGGAAAGGAAATACAGTGACTGAGTTCTGCATAAAAAGGCAGGAAGTGAATCAGAAATTATACAAACCACTATATATTAGTGATCAGTATATGATTAAGTTTCACATTCTGCTGAGAGTGGGAAAGCCAAGAAACATCGAACATATGCTAACTCAATTTTATAAAGGGGACCTACATCAAAATGTGGATATTAGAAAAAAAATGCAAGGAGTTAGTGGTGGGGGGGAAGCAAATAATCTACCAGAAACCTGGAGACTGTTTAAAACACCTTATTAGAAGCCCAGGCAAAATGTGTGTCAAGGATCAAGAAACCCGGGTGCTCAAACAAAATCTTTGTATGGCTAATTGAGAAAGCAAAAGAGGTCACAGGAAGGGGTCAGAAGATGACATTTTTAATGGTGCAATGGCCAATGGAACAAAACAAGAAAATACACAAAATAAGGCAAATCATATACAAAAACCACAAGACCGACTAAAAACGACTTAAAGAAATACTGTGCTTGATTGTCCAAAGAAAAAAATACAAATTTTTTATTTCTATTTAAATTTTTTAAATGATTTTTTAAAAAGATTTATTTTATTGTTTTTGACAGAGACAGAGAGAAACAGAGAGAAGGAGTGGGTGCCCAGAGCTGACTCCATAGTTGTATGTCATCAGTTTTCCACATGGTTTCATTCCACACAGGGCAGGAACTGGACTGGGAGCCTCCCACATGGGAGGCACATCCCCTAGAGCCAGGGGCCAAACCAGGGGCCAAAACCCAAACCAGGGGCCTCCTGTATGGGAAGCACATCCCAGTTCAGCATGTGGGTCCACACAGGCTGGGGCCAGGATTCAATTCTTGGTCCCCAGGGCTGCAAAGTGAGCATTTAACCTGCTGAGCCATCCTGGCTTTTCCTTTTATTTATTTATTTATTTATGTTTTTCCAAATAAATCAACAGTAAGATGCCAGCTCAAGCTTCACTAGGACTATATAAAAATGGTAGTGGAAAAATTGACCTTTGAAATAAAAAGAATCTGACTAAAGAAATCGGTGAATTCTTTATTTCAATTTTTATTATAAAAAAAATAGCTGAATGTCTAGGTACAAATAATCCTGAAAATAAAGAATATCAAGGAATTTTAAAAACTTAGTAATTTACACATTCTCCATATCAGAGGTATGTTATCATAATTAGGTGGTTAACATTTTAAAAGTATGGATTTGAGGGCCTCAGTCTTAGAGGTGTTGATACAGACATCCACAGGTAGAGCCTGTGACTGTATTTTTAACAAGTTCACACACGATTTGATGATCAGCTTGCTTGGAAACCACTGCTCTAGATCTAAATAACGAACAATTTAAATATAAGCAATTATCATAGCTAAAGTAACTCATTATTCAAATCAGTTGTCATGATACACCACCTAAATTCATATTCTGACAAAGGACTAATAGCTATTGTGATTCTCATCCAGAGAAGACCCTGGAAAGTACAACATGTGCTTATTTCACCTCCATATCTGACCATATGGAACTATAATTAGAAGTCATGATGATTCTACACTTAAATATGCATAGCAATTTAATAAAAGGCAATATGCTATTTTAAAAATAATTGTTCTTATTAGTTATTAGAGTGATTCAACAGAACTTTACAAGAAGCAGATGATACACTTTACTCAATTTAAATAATACAAAATTATGTAGTTAAGGATATTAAAAATGGTTGAGCAACATGGAATGGGAAGATGAAATTTTTTAGAAGAGAGAGTAACTTGCAAGCAAAAACAAAAGAGAAACAAAAAACAAACAAATAAACACCTAAGGCTGGGAGAAATAGGCACTTTCTAATGCCGAGGAAAAGATATCAAGGTCCAAGGTAGAAGGGCAGGATGATAAATTTTTTTTATCATCTACCGTAATATTTTTTGTTACATTAGACATATCTGGATATATAACCAGTCCTGTGCAGTCACATAGTATATCCCCTCTATCATCCTTGACCTTGCACACTGATGCTTACATTTTTTCACCCAGTGCGTATTGAAATGGAAGAGTGTTCAGATGTTCGGTTCAAACAGAATGCGGTTATAATATTCTTAATATCAGAAGAAGTTCCTCCAATTTTTTTGAAGTTTTTGAAAAAGAAGGTGAGGGCTTCTTAAAGAAGGTAACAGGTGATGAAACTTGGGTCCATCATTATAACCCTGAGAACAAAAGGCAGTCCATGAAATTCTGTTATAAGGGATCACCTCAGCCAAAAAAAATTCAAAACTCTTCTTAGGCTCTTTGAATTTAGCTTTGCAACTCCTGTTTCTAACATTTATGCATAAATAAATACTATGGAATTCAATAAGTGAGGCAATCCTGGAATAATAGATAAAAAATTTTTTTAATCTCTGTGTAGTTTCTTTTTATCAGGCCAAATAGGTCTGCTCATCTCTACCTCTTCAAATATTTAAGAAAATATGTAGCTTAAATGAAACTGATTCACAGATATTTCATCTAGAAATGTTGATACAGTACAAATAATCACCATTTAGACCAAAACACATATATCTGTTCTAGAATATTGGTACTATCACTTTCTTTGTATCAAAACCTAGTTGAATCATTCAGTGTTAGAACTCTGACTGCA
Source organism: Craseonycteris thonglongyai (assembly GCA_004027555.1). Lineage (NCBI taxonomy): Eukaryota > Metazoa > Chordata > Mammalia > Chiroptera > Craseonycteridae > Craseonycteris > Craseonycteris thonglongyai. The sequence goes on along the minus strand of PVKE010019701.1, from coordinate 3,852 downwards.
ATAGGACATGATGATTATACAATTAAAGATTTTTTTTTTCTTTATTGTTTTGACAGAGAGAAACAGAGAGAGAAAGAGACAGAGAGAAGGGGGAGGGCCCAGAGCAGTCTCCATAGTTGTATGTCATCAGTTCTCAACACGGTTTCATTCCACACAAGTGGGTGGGAGCCACACAAGGCAGGAACCAGGCTGGGGGCTTCATGCATAGGAGGCACACCCCCACAATTGGGTTCTGAACCAGGGGCCACATGGGAAGCTTGCCCTGGTCAGAACGGAACTGGGGGCACACCCCAGTTTAGCGTATGGGTACACACGGGCCAATGCTGAGACTCAATCCTTGGACTCCAGGGCTGCAAAGTGAGCACTTAACCCACTGAGCCGTCCTAACAACCCCGATTATAACAATTATATCCCCAGAGATACACATCCACATATGCAAATAATTTGACACCTTAAAAAAGTTTTCACTGCAGAAAAATATCAATGAGTGTGCATGGGTCCCTCTTATCTACTACTATACATTCAATTCTCTTCAGTATATATTGATCAGCATTCTTGGACTTGATCAAGAATGGGAATAGTTAATCTATAAGCTGAAAATGGCATAAAAAATAATCCAAACAAAATACAAATCTACTGGTTAAATCAACACATTCATAAAATAAGAATGCAGTGGAAAATAAACAGAAAACAAAAAGGTAGATGAACTAAAACTGACATTTCTTATAAATATGTATATGACATAGCTAGGTCAGTATCATTAATCTAAGTTATTCTTCATAAAATGTGTATATGATAAACATTGGCTGCAAGCAACTTTCAAATTGCTAAACAATAATTTTTAAATAAAATTGAAAAATTGACTCCATGCATTCCACCTAAAGCCATAGATGAAAGATAAATCTTGTTTTTCCTGGTGTCCTGTTTATAAACTCTAGCAGCAGCTTCTTTGAATGTGAGTAGGTTTCTATATATACAAAAATCTTTGAATATATTAATATAAAACATTCTATGATCAATGAAAAGTTTGGCTCAAAATACTCCACATTTGTTTCTCTCTCCATGTTTTTATCGTTACACCCTTTCTTTATTAACATATGTGGCGTCCACCTGTAGTAATTATTTTCACAATATTTTTTACTTGTATATATTTTATGCCTGGTATGAAACATGATGTGATGTGATTTCATCTGGGTTTTCCTATTAATAGATACTCTTAGCCTCTGCAGTCAGTTCAAGAAGAAAAACGAACCATTCATCAACATGAGCAATTTTTCATGAAGACTTTGAAGGGGTTCCAACTTGGCTGACTACATTTCCACAGATGTGTACACCCTATGACTGAGATAACCACATGTTCAATTATCTCACTTGAACTTACAAGGAAGATAGATGTACTTTTAAAAACAGTAAATATGTTGGAACAATAAGCAATGTATCTTTTAATAAAATATCTGCTAAGAGTAACCTAGCCATTTTCCAAATGTAAATATTTAACTCCTGTGACCATAAAATTGGTTATAAAACTATGATGAGTATCCTTTGATCTAAAGCAGTATTAAGGCTTTGTCAAAAATCACCTGGAGAGAAAAATAGAGAAAAATAGAGAAGAGTCTATGTTTTGACATTCTTCAGAAGAATCCAAGAGGCCCTGCTACTCAAAATACTGTCAATCAGAAACCAAATTTCAATTCCACTTCCTTGGGGAAAGACCCTCAAATAACTTGTCTTTCTGAAGCAAATGGTGCTTTCTCTCCAGCCTCCTCTGTCTCTTCCCACATGTAACTCTATGATTTGAAATACCTTTTATCTTTTGTTTCTTGTAAACATCTTCTGCTAATCAAGATTCACCTCCTGGAGGACACACTCCGTGAGAACATTCAAGCCTAGTAAATGTTCCCCTTCTCTCACTTCTGGGCTCCCTTGATCCTTTGCCTCTACAAATTTTATCACACACTACAAAGCTGTAATTATTTTTAAGTGTTAGTCTCTCTCACTAAACTGAGTATATCTGAAGAGAAAGATGAACCCACTATTAGCCCTTATATCTTTATTTCAAAATCATTTATCACAGAAGTGGCAAGCTAGTGATATATTGTTCAAATTCTGCCTAGAGGTGTTTTTTGTTTTACAAGTATACCTGCACAGTGTTTCAAAAGGATTGAATTTTTCACATGCAAACCCACATTTATGCCTTTTCTGAAAAAAAAAATCGAAATGTCTCATGCTAGGCCTTCACTTCCATATGATACATTAGGGTATACGTGAATAATGGCTCACCATTTTAGACATAACCAAAGTCTCCACTTCACTCCAGTCTTCACCATTCAAAGTTGTTTTATACTTTTCTTATTTTACAGTATTACAAATTAGTCCACAGTTTTCATTTGTATTGGAGATTCCTGGTTTATTCAGATTAATTATTAAGACTATTAGAAGGTAAATAAAAGAATTAAACACACTAATATGAGTTAAATTTCATAGCATTACTAGCAGTGTGGAAGGCCAGCATTCAGGTACAAAAGGCTAAATTCTAAGCAATAATGATACGAGCAGAAAGTCGTAGAAAGTTGTTATATCCTCAGAGGTAGTGAGGATAACAGAATACAGAATAGAAAATGCCAAAGATTATTTTCACCTTCTTCATAGTTTTTTTTAAGGGGAGTACTAACCCATAATATTGTAATTAAATCAGTAAATCATACATTAAAACAGTTAACGTAAAAAGCAGAGATTTGTACAATAGTGCCATACATATCTTCCTGGTAGGTACTTTTCAAAAACTTATCCACCTCCAACAGTATTTGGACTTTTTTCACATCAATTCATTTTTTCTTCATTTGATAATTTTAAAATTATTAATACTAATGCTCTTTGCTATTGAATTTTATTAAACATTGTTTGTGCAAAGGTCCCCAGACATGATGATTTTGTGTATAGTGTATGTGTGTGTGTGTGCACGCACATGCATACGTCTGCATATTGTTTAGAAATAAATAGAATTAAGGAAGAATAGGGAATGGAGAATAAAGAAAAAGATAGAAATATAGAGATGAGGTGGTGATTTGTATAAAACTGGGGCTTACATCAATTATTAAACCTAAAAGAAACATATTTTAAATATTAGTTTACTAATGTGGTTGTATTCTATTATAGTTACTTTATTTTCAGTAAATCACATAAATAGAAGTGGCTGCCTTGAAATTTTGAATTGTGAAAGTCATGCTGTTCATGTCTCCCCATTTTATGCTTTAAAAGAAGAATGGTAGTAAACAGGGTTTCTGCAATAATGAGACCGAAGTTGCATAATCTAAGTAAGCTGTAAAGATAACTGATTACAGTAACAGAAAACAGAAGCAAGAGGAAATTTCAATACTCTGGAATGGACCAGGTCCTTGCCGATGCCTCCACACAAGTTTTACAAAATTTGAATAGACAATCTGTTATTTCATACCTGATTTTCTTACCATTGGTGCCCAGAGTTTTGGGAGTCATTGGGACAGAATCTCTGTTCTTGCCTAGCTTGTTTGTAGAAGTAAAATTATTAGTGTTAAGAATATATAACTAATTAGGATAAAGCAGTTACCTAGCCTTACATATATAGTAATTTGAAATGGTACTATGTATATCAGGGTGGCCAACAAGTCGATCGCGGTCGACCGGTCGATCGCGAGGCCAATTTTGGTCGATCATCGATCGCTCGCAATGTCTGGGGTGGAATTCCGTGTACCATGGACTTTGAAGCGATTGTAGAAGACAAAACTTTCTAGCAATAGTTTAATGCATTCTGGGAATTTGCCAAGGTCATAAATTCCTAGAATTCTGACAGCCTGACACTGTGATCTCCGCCCA
>PVKE010019700.1:0-28224 GCA_004027555.1 Craseonycteris thonglongyai | reverse complement strand
TACTAACTCTGAAACTTATGTTTCCTTCTTTGAGGTGTAGGACTGGTTTCTTTAGTTTCTGATAGCCAACATTTTTATCAGAACTAAGAATCTGATCCAAGGTGTAGCTTTGTACATTACTTCATTATTTCAATGAAGTGTGAAAAGTCTTTGCAGTTCTTCTGTACTTGCAGATAGTCAGATACTTAACATGGTGAAAAAAGCTTAGTAGTTCTTGCAGTGCATAAATCAGGCATTGTTTGCATTAAAGGAAAACAGTCCTGCAAATAAAACACTCAGGATTTTTATATATTGCTAAAGATTTCTCTTTAGTTGGAAGAAATTACATATGAACCAACAGGCGCCCTACATTATTCTCCTCCTTAACAAATTCTGTAGGAGGTAAGTCAAGGCAAAGATGTAACTTATAGTAGAACAGACTGTACTATTATAATATTCACTTTAGAAATGGGGAAGCTGAGACACAGAGAGGATAAGTAACTTGGTCAAGTCACTGAGCAACTAATATTGCTGAGTTTCAAACTCAATGTATAGCCTGAGCTCTTAATCACTAAGCCATTTATGGTTTATAATTGCAAAGGATCTTAAATGTGAAGTATAGTTGACCTGTCGATAACATAAAGGTTAGGGGTGCCAACTCAGTTAAAATTTTGACTCCCCAAAAAGTTAACTAATACCCTACTGTAGAACAGAAGCCTTACTGATAAAATGTATTTTATGCTATATATATTATATACTGTATTCTTACAATAAATTTAACAAGAGAAAAGAATGTTATTAAGAAAATTGCAATGAAGAGAAAATACATTTATAGTATTTATTGAAAAAGGTCAACATGTTAGTGGAGCCATGCCGTTCAAACTTGTTTAGTTTAAGGCTCAACTAAGTTGCTTAAGGAATCTTTTAATCATGTACAGTAATTGAATAGTGACTCTGGGAAGGTATCTAGGTTGTTTACAGCTTGTTTACAGTTGGAGGATAGATTCCCCCCAACCTCCCACTTTACATAACCTAAAATGTGTATTAGGAAAAAGGAGGCTTTAATGAATGTGATATTAAAAGTGGATGGTGTTAATGACATAGTTAATCCTTACACAAGTTGCTGGAGTTTTCTTCTTGACTCTCAACATTAAGATTTAGTTGCTTGGCTTACAAGATTGAAATGACCTTGTATATTGATCCATTAAGAAAGTGGAATTTTAATCTCCTTTGTGACTTTTATATAATGACTACACTGAGCACATTAATAAAGTATGATGCTTTTATTAATCAGTTATAGAATAGAATGTCAGATGTTTAGTATTTGTCAAGATGTGTTACTAGGACTCTAGTATTCAAATGACCTTTCCTTGAAGTTGATTTGCTTCCATGATAGATTTTCTGAATAAAGTTACCACATTAGTGGTTAATATATAGTTTTCAATTGATTATATTTCTTTCTGAAGATCAAAATTCTGTAATATAATTAGTTTTCTATTCTGATTTTATATAGAAATTTGAAGAACTAGGATTTTGTCAATTAAGACGTGAGGAGGGAAACTAGCATTTTTTGAGGTCCATGTACTTTAAAATGGGTTTTTTTGCACTTACAGTAACACTGGAAGGTTGGAGTAAGACTTGTACAGTGAACTTGAAATATAATGAATACATACTAAAGTTTACTGGATTACAAATATAAAGAACCACTGTAAATATGTTATGACACTTTTTCAGAGTCTTTTCTTAATTTATTTAAACTTGTGGTTAGAAAACTAAAGTTTAGGGTAATTTTGATTGTGTGTGTATTTAGCTGATTAGCAGCACAGCAGAAATGGAAATTTCTTTAGGATTTGGTATGTTGGAGTCGGAGTAAAATGACAAATAGTCACAGAATAATTGTAGGATTTAAAAAACAGTTATATTTTTGTCTTTTTTCCTTGAATACATGTTATTGGATACTTTTACAAGAACCTTTTAACTTTTGGAGTTTTCTAGAAATTGTTTTTGTTTAATTTTGTCTTTTGTGTATGAGTACAATGGTGTTTTTATTATTCCCCTTTAAGCACCCTATAACCTTTCTTCTATTTTTCATCTCCCTGCCTTTTTCCCTCTTCTTTTTTTGGTTGAGAATCTCACTTGAGCTCCTTTATGGCCTTGGGAAAATATTCCCTTCAGATTCTCAATTTTTTAAAATGTAAAATAGGGCTGATTCTGTCTCTCATAGGGTTGTTATATATTAAAACACCTAATAGCCACTTATTGCTAGTTACCTTGTATTTTTCTCCCCATAATTTATAAACATGTAACAAAAACTCACATTTTGGAGTTTAAAATTTGACCTATTGTCAGTCAATAAAAACAAATTAATAAAAAGAAAAATTATATGGAAAATTTCAAACATGCAAAAGCATGAGAGAACCTGTTTTGCTAGCTTCAGTCGTTATTAACATTGTTTCATTCTTTGTATGTCATTTTAACTAATGTCATATAGCTTCCATATGTTTTTCTTTTTATTAAATTTATTGGGGTGACATTGGTTAGTAAAATTATATAGGTTTCAATTATATAATTTAATAATACATCATCTATATATTGCATTGTGTGTTCACCGGTCAGTTCTTCTCCCATCATCATGTATTTGACACTTTTATCATCTTCTACCACCCTCTTTCCCTTTCCCCTCTGGTAACTGTGTCTATGAGTTTTTATTATTTGTCTTCTTTGTTTGTTGCTTTCATTATCATATCCCATATATGAGTGAAGTCATATGGTTCTTGACTTTTTTCTGTCTGACTTATTTCACTTAGCATGATTTCAAGATCCATCCATGTTTTTGCAAATGGCAGTATTTCATCTTTTCTTTAGCTCCTATAATTTGTTCCTTGGAATTGTTATACTTTAAGATTACTAAACTTTGGGGCCCAATTTTCTAGGAACTTAGTTGAAAGTTTATATGAAATTGATGAGATAGTATCTATGGTATATTCACTGTAGTAGTACTACGCTCAGCAGGAGGATCCAATACGTACTGCATTGTTTTAAGAACAGTGGTGTTTTGCTTTTTTGTTTCTTCAACTGATTTTGAATGTAAAATGGTCTATGGTCAGTGTGTGTTTATACATAAGGTTGACTGTATATTTGAGTTAGAAGTCTAATTTAAGATAATATACTGGTTTGGGTTTAGTATTGTAAGTACAGTTTTAAATAAGGTTAGTGAACTTGTTGAATTGCCTTTTGTCCTATCTGATAGAAATTTATATACACACTCCTGTAAGTACCTTATTTTCAGTAACCTTAAACATTATTACAGTTTCTTTAATACCTTTATTAGTTTATTTTTATTTTAGCTCTTGTCATTTTTTTGTAGTGGGGTTAAAATATTCTTGAATGCAAATCTTGGTCCCAAGAGATCCTAATCATTGGGTTGGACTGTTGTATAATTTAAATTATTATTTCTACCTGGAAATGTCAGTTCATCATTTGGGTGAAGAAAATCTTTCCAATATAAATTTGAACACATAAAAACTTGCCGTGGAACAAAATTTTGAGAATATTTTTGCTTAAGGCCATATTTTGACTCTAATGAGAATGTTTTCAGCTAGCTTCTCCGCTCTCTGGCCCCACAGGGTATATTGTTAGTTGATTGGTACACCCTGTTTTTTCTATTCTTTAGAAGAAGGTGGAAATTTCCAATGATACCTTTTTCTCTACCTATGGCAAGTAGAACTGTTATTTACTCCCCCAACCGCTTCTTGGACTGCCTTCTTTTTTCCTTGAAATCTGTGTTCTTTTCTTTTCAAATTGGAAGCTTCCTTGGTGTTCTAACTGAAGTAAAAAACTTGTAATATCTTTCTTTTCATTCGCTACCAGGTGAGTATATTTCTACTTTATTTTTCTAATATGTTTATTACCATCAGTGGAGTAAAAATGTTAGCATGATGACTTTAATGACATTCACTGATTGGTTCAGAAACAGTTGCTATAATGTTCACTCCTTCCCTTTTATTTTAACTATCTTACTGATTTACCAGATCTGCCTGCATTCTATTTCAGGTCATGTTTTAGCATCCTCTGCTGGTTAATAAGGAGACTGAAGATTGACCAAGCCTGTAATACCTTAGGTCTATATATGTATTAGCCTTGGTCTCAGTCATGGATAATGTCATAGATTAGGAAATAAAAGAACAAATTATTATATTACATTTGTTATTATATAGTATATAGCATGCAAGTCACTTAGCTAACACTGTTTTGCAAAGAGTCTTTCTCTAATTTGTATCTATTAAGTTGATGTGAAAGGTTGGTTTTTATGTAATAGGAGCTTTAATTAAAGTTTGAGAACTACTAGTTTATAACCCAGGTATTGAACTTCTGAAAAAACTTACTTTTTGAGTCAAAGATTGCAAAACCAACACTCTCATGTTGCTCTTGGTACCTTTTGGGCAATGATAGTGAAATGTAATCAATTATAAAATGGTAAAGTTGATATTATTTGTGTGGAGATTGTAAGTATATAAAACAAATTTTAGTCTTTAGAGCTTGTGTCTAAATGTAGATGGAAGTGGTCTTTTCTAAGTATGAAGTGTTATTTGGTGTTTTTAACCTCGTATACGATTGGATTTTCTTTTAGAGCTGCATCTTGTTTTCTAGTTAGTAAAAAAGAAAGAAAAACAAAACAAAAAACAGAACAGATTTGCTTTTTCCCTCATTGTATTTATAATTACTTCTGAAGTGAATTTGAAACAGTGAAACATTTCCCTTTATATCTTTTATCTTGTATTTAATTTAACCTAGTTTAGTTCTTTTTAAAGTATAATTTTTAATTCTGGATCTCTGAAAGCATTATTAACAGATGCTGTTCAGTTCCACATTATAAATAGGTAAATATGCCTGTGTGTCTATAAAAAAAATATGCTTTTATACATTTAAAATATACCCAGGTATAAAATTTGTATATTCAGTATACTGGAAAAATTTCGATGTTGGTTTAGGGGTTGGGTTAGTGAAGAGTCATTGGACTTTTAGCTGTCATTCTTGAATATCTCCCCCACTAGGTAAATATAAAAATGTGTCCATTAAAATTATGTGAAATTCTTGATTTCAACATACATTCATTAAAATTTTGTCTTAGCTAAAGTGCTAAATGAAAACACTTTAAAATAATGACTTACACCAACCCACCTAATATAAAATAGTTATTTTGATTTTACTAGTTTCATCTAGGAGCTTATCTCACAAGATTAATTTTGGAAGTAAACATGAATTTGTTAAAAAAATTATTTTAAGACAAGCTTTTTCAGACTTATGAAAAATAAGTTAATTTCTAGTAACAAGGAAACTTACGGACACACTCAATAGTTTGGTGGTTACCTGGACACACTCAATAGTTTGGTGGTTACTTGAGGGTAAGGGGTGGGGGGTGGGAGAGTGGGGTAGGGGAGGAGTTGGTAGTGGGCGCCAGATATATGGTGGTGGGCACATAATGCAACACATAAAAGGTGTAATGTAGAGTTGTACACCTGGAAACTATGTAATTGTTACCAACCAATTTCACTTCAATAAATTTAACAATAAAAAAAAATAAGTTTACTTTCTGAAGAGTAAGATAGCTAGGGACACAAATGAGTGTTAAACATTTTGATACTGCCAGCAAGATTGGTTATATAATTTGTACATTGCAGTTATGCTACCACTCTTTTGATTACATCTGTTTCTTCCCTTCGCTATGGTGAATGATTTGTGACTTACTTGGAGGTACCATATGTGATAATGTTGTTTCAGTTCTTTTTTTACATTTGATAATTCAGCATAATGCATTAGAAAAAGGATGTTCACTGAATTCACATTTGGTAGTTACAAATTGGAATGGAAAATTTTAAAGAACATGGAAATATCATCAGACTGGGTAATTCCTAGGAAATTAGTTATTAATAGTTTTCTACCACTTTTCTATTATGTACCTGTCATTTGTGTAAATACACAAGCCACAATGTGGGTTTTCAGATTGTTTTCCCAGCTCATTGAATTGCCTGAATTTCTTCCATTGCATTCATAGTCTCCTGATTCCCCTGGTTATACTGATAAGCATTGCCCTACATTCTGTGTTTTATTTGTTTGCTGTCCTCTGTAGTAGTTTTTTGACCCATCTTAGTCAATTTTCTTTAGCTCCTTCCAGATGTAGAAATGCAGTGGTAAGAATCATGCAAATTACAAAAGAAACCCGTGTTTTTAATTCCTTGGGCTCTTCTTTTTTTCAAAAACACTATAACATGTAGATGAAAACAAAAACCTCTGGTAATCCTAGCATATTTTATGGGGATTTCTCTGACAATTGAATTATGTTTTTACTACTTATGTATTTGAATTCCAGGTTTACTATAGTGTTATTTTTTCCCCTTGTTTTTAATTTGTCCTTTATCACCATTTAATTTTGATGGTTGCCTATTTAACTGGTCTAACTGTTTTCAGTTCCCTCTAAGCTTAGTTTTATATTTTGTTAGAGAGAGAGAGAGAGAGAGAGAGAGAGAAAGAGAAAGAAAAGGGAGGAGGGCCCAGATCATTCTCCATAATTATACATCGTTAATTGTGACATAGTTTTCATTTTACACAGGTGGATGTGGGACTGTGTTGGGCGGGAACCGAACTGGGGGCCTCCTGCATGGGAGGTGAGAGCCTTCACCACCGTTCCAGTGGTTACCATTTGTGTCACAGTTCAACATATGGGATAACAAGGGCTGAGGGTGGGATTTCATCCCTGGACCTCACCAGTTGCAAAGAAGTGCTCAACTTGTTGAGCTATCCCTGCATCCCCGCATCCCCGCAAATTGATACATTTTGAATTCTTGGATTCCCTTCACATTTACCAGTCAGCTCTTGGCATTCTAACATAAGAATTTATTTATCTATTTATTGTAGATATAAACTCTGGATTCTTATTTTATGATTCATTATTGTCCTTAGTTGTTTTGATGCTCAAATTTTGATGTACTTCTGTACCTTCTGACATAATATATTCCAGGCTAATCTTATACCTATCCTTGAATGAGCCAATTATCTGAGGAACTTAGATTACTTTGTGGGGAATGGTTTTAGAAGACCAAGGTTTGGTTGCTAGGTGTTCTCATTATTCTGGTGGCTTCTTTAGTTTTGGGTTCTTTCAGTTGACAGAGGAAGAAACATATGTCTGCATTTATATATGCAAATATGAGCACATATATAAATCTGTGTATTTACATGCACACACATTCATATTTAATTTTATGTATGATTACATGTTTGTATACATACAACAGGTACATATTTTAGAATTTACAAGTTCACACTGACATAATCTCCAGGCCCAGTCTATTTCTACAGGATTCTTATTTTATCTCCCCATTCCTTCTTTGTATGTCTCCTCCACATTGAGAAACCTGGCTCCTAAAGCATCTACATATCTCATTTGCTCAGTCTTAAACTGTGTCTAAAGTAGTTTTAGAGAACCCTGGCTTCCAGAAGTATCTATATATTTTATTTGCTCAGTTCTAAATTATTCTAAAATAGTTTTAGAATTGCTTTGAGTATACCACTACCACACACACATAAAGCCCATATACTAAAAACAATCAGAATTTGTTTGCAGTTCAACCACATACTCCATCCAAGACTGAGGAGATGTATTTATACAGTTGACCCTTGAATAACATGGAGGTTAGGGGTGCTGACTCCTCACATGGTTGAAAATCCATGTAAAACTTTTGAATCTCAAATAACTTAACTAAAAGCCTACTGTTGATAGGGAGCCTTGCCAGCAACATAGTTGATCCACACATATTTTATGTGTTACATGTATTATGTAAGTAATATATTCTTACAATACAGTAAGCTAGGTAAAAGGAAACTCTAAGAAATAAGAAAAATACGTTTACAGAACTGTACTATTATATCGGTACTAGAAGTTTATGTTGTCTGTTTACAAGAAATCATCTGTCAGTCAGTACCTACATCAATGATATCTTACATGATACAAAACACTGTAGATGCTACATGTAGACATCAAAAATGAAAAGATAACATGAAAAATTTATATTTATGGTATAGTGTTGATAACAAGCAGCAGTATGATTGTTTTATGGTAGTCTAGTGTTATTGATATGATTGCATCACAGTAGCCTAACTTATATACTAATGAATGAATCATAAAATTTTATGGCTTACAGTAATATAGTCATATTCATAATACAGTATTAACACTGTTACATTAAAAAACATCTGTGATGATAGGCTGATGCGGAGTTTCTCTGTATATGATAGAGGCATTCTGTATGGTAATGCAATTCTTTAAAAGCAAAGTTATAAAATAGTAAGAACTTTATATTATAAACATATAGATATTAATTACATTTATATTAAATACCAGTCACCATATGCCTATGAAAGGCTAGGCCATTCACTTCCATACAGATCTTGCAGATTATGTTCTCTGCACAATGAATACCTAGGGATGATAACGATGGTGACAAAAGTGTCTCATACAGTTCTTGTATAGTTATTAGATTTTCACTATTAAGGGAAGTAGGTTGTCTTAAAGGTCTTCTCTTATCTTCATGTTGAGTAGGCTGAGGAGGAGGATGAGGAGGAGTTGGTCTTGCTGTATCATGTTGGGGGAGGTTGGAGGGAGAAGAGAAGAAAAGTGAATGGGGAGAGGCAGACACAGTGTAACTATTTTTTTTTTTAAGATTTATTTTTATTGTTTTTGACAGAGAGAGAGATACAGAAACAGAGACAGAGACAAGGGGGAGGGCCCAGAGCAGTCTCCATAGTTGCACATCATCGGTTTTTCCACATAGTTTCATTTCACAGGTGGGCGCGGGGCTGCACAGGGCAGGAACTGGGCCGGGGTCTCACCCCGGCAAGAACTGAACTGGAGGCACTCGCCAGTTCAGCATATGGGTCCACATGGGCCGGGGCTGGGATTCGATCCTGTTCCCCGGTGCTGCAAAATGAGCGCCTAACCCACTGAGCCATCCCGGCTTCCCCTGACACAGTGTAACTTAATGAAACTATTTTGTAATTTTTGTTTGACTTTTTAACTTTTTCATTTTTGTCTGAAAATGTTTCTATATGGTATCAATCCTTCTTGCGCTGTTTGCTTTTGTTTCCATGCCCATATCATAGAATGGTCCATGTTTTAAAGGAAGTCAAAAGCAGTCTTGAATAATTGGAACACTTTTGCCAGATTGTCTGATGCCGTTTTGTTTTCTGGCACTGATTCTAATACGTCTTCTTATCTGGCACTGGTTTGGAAGCACTTGTGCCCTTCTTGTTGTCTTATATTAATTCCTCTGGTGTGGTATCATTTAGCTTGTGAATTTCTCCAAGATCCATATCTTGAAACTCTTCACCCCCTCTTTTTTACCGTATGCACAACTTCCTTTTTGTGATTTCCTTGATTTCCTCCATCATAAATCCTATGAAGTTATGCACAACATCTAGAATCTGTTTTTCCCAGCAGGTATTTATTGTTTTGGGCTTGATGGTATTCATGTTTTTTTCTATAAGAACAGTGACATACATCTTCATGGGTGTAATCCTCCCAGACTTTCATGATGTTCTTTCTACTGGGGTTCTCTTTCATAGCATTGACAATCTTTCCCATAGAGTACTTAAGGGTCCATATGACCTCTGGATCTAGAGGCTGAATTACAGATGTGTTTGGGGGCAAGTAGACCACTTCAGTGCTTTTGGAATTGAACTCATGGGGTTCTGGTTGGCCTGGGGCATTGCCCAATATCAGAAAAACTTTCAAAGGCAATCCCTTTCTGTCTGACTACTCCCTGCCTTCAGGAACAAAGCGTCTGTAGAACTGATACGGAAAAAAAGGGTTCTCATTGTCCACACCTTGTTATACAACCAAACTGGCAGCTGGTGTTTATCTTTTCCCTTCAGTGCTTTGTAGGTAAGGGCAGTCCTGATAATAAACTCACCTGTGTTTGCACAAAATAGTACTTAGCCTTTGCTTTCCTGCCTTAAGTCCTGGTGCGTGTTTCTCTTCCTTACTATAATTTATTTTGTGCCCCCCCCCCCCATGCAGAATAGAACATTTTCAATTGAATTAAAAACCTAATCAGCGTAATATCCTTTCTCTTTAGTGATTTTCTTGCTGCTGTCGGGGAATTCATCTCCTCCCTCTTGGTCAGCAGAAACTGCTCCTTTTGTTACCTTGACCTTTTAAAGCCAATCCTCTTTCTAAAACGATTAAACCATCCCTTGCTGGCATTAAATTATCCAGCTTCAGATTCTTCCTTCCCTCTTTGCTTAAGGTGTCATAAAATGCCTTTGCCTTTTCTCAAATCATATTAGAGTCTATAGGTATCTTTTTCTTATAGCAATCCCCCACCCACATAAAAGCTCTCTTTTCAATATGAGACTAGGAGTGATACGATTAATGAACGAATTGTGTCATTAAGAAAATTTGAACTCTACATCAGTAATCAGGTGCTTTTGCTTGGAGGGTCACTGTTGTGTTGTGTGAAGCCTCAGTTCACAATGATGCCATACTCAACATAATTTATGTGTTTCACCAAATTAGTCAAGTTTAGCGAAATATTTTTCTGCCTTGGTCTCTATCTACTTTCATTTTCTGGGCCTCCAGTGACATATATTTGTTAGACTTTTTGATATTTCATATGTCCTCAAAACTTCCTTTTTTATCAAATTTTGTTTTCTCTGTTCTTCAGATTAACAATTTATATTGATGTATCTTCTTATTGAATATTTCCTGTCATCTCCATTGTACTAATGAATATATTTTTCACTTCTAAAATTTTTCTGCTGAGAAACCTTTATCTTCCCCTTCCTTCATTTCACATTTCTTTATGTTTACTTTCTGAAGCTTAGTTATAGTAGTTTTGAGTCTTTGATAATTCCAACATCTGAGTCATCCAAGTGTTGACATCTGTTTATTGTTATTTTTCTTAAAATTTATCACATTTTCCTGGCTCTTGTCTGTTAAGTAATTTTGGATTGTATCCCAGAATTGGTGAATATTATGTTGGTAGACCCTGAGTCCTGTTTTATTTCTTGGAGAAAGTTGATTTTTTTGTTTTAGTGGGTGAACAGCTTGGTTCGGGTCAGAATACAAATTCTATCTTGCTTTCTGTGTGTGGTTGTTTCAATATCAGTTCAGTTTTTAAGACCTTGTTTCTTTGTTTGTGTCCTGTGCATGTGCTACTTGGGGGTAGTCTGAGACTTGATCAGTTAAATTGCCAAAGATTTTGCTTTGCCTCTTTGAGTCTGTCACATGCATAGCTCAGGGATGAGTCTAAGGTTTGTGTGGGTTCATGGAGAGCTTTGTCCTTTCTGTGACTCCTAAAATCCTCTGTAGCCTGTTCTAGTTTGTCTGGCTTAAAAGACAGGGTTTCTATTGGTGTTTTAGCTGCTGCTTTCATTATTCTACTGTGCAGCCCCCTCGAAGCAGAGTCAAGATTGCTCTTAAACATTAGTACAGTGCATATAGAGTAGCTTTTAAGATTAGGTTAGCTGTACTACTAAGGCTTAATCCTTTGGCTGTCTCTCCTCAACTCTTAGATGTTCAGGATCTTTCTACTTGGACAGAATCCAGACTTCTTCCAGTCCTGTGTGATTTGTGAGAATTTTTTTGCACATAACTCCCCAGTTGTTCCTCTCTTCATGGTGTTCTGAGTCTCACCCTGTGCCTATGAAGCTTAGTATTCATCCAAATACTCAAGGGGACCACTCTTTAGATTTCTAGAGCAATTTCTCAGGTAACATTCTTCTCTGATACTCTATTCCTTGAATTCTAGCCACCCCACTCTCCCTGAATTCTGATCTGGGTCTCCTTAACACATGAGATTGTTGTCTCCTCAGTTCAGTGAGACTGCCGTCTTTTCAGCTCTTTCAGAAGGCTGTGTTCTGCTTGGGTTCTCCTTCCTGTATAGCAGTTTAAAAAGTGCCTCTAGGCACAAGGCTAGGGGTAATCATATCTCATTTGTTTCCCTTCTTTCAGAGTTCACAGACCAGTTCTGCCTATTGTCCAATGTCTGCAAGTAGTTACTTTATATATTTTGTTTAGTTTTCTACTTATTGTGAGAAGTTAAATCCAGTATTAGTTACTCTGTCATGGCCAGAGATGCATTGTCCAGTTATTTTTTGATGTGGTAGTTTATTAAACAGGTTTGTGCCACATCACATATTAACCCAAAATTTAGAGGCTTATAACAACACAGATTACACGTCTCATACCAGTATCTCAAGAAAGTCCAGAATACCGTCATGTAGTTCAAGTCCAGCTATGGATAAGACTCTGTACTTGTATTTCCTTAAGTGAAGCTTTTTTGTGGACAGCTTCTCTAGCTCTGTAGACCTGTAACCCTAGAGACAAGTTATCTGCCCCCATGCCCCAACATATAATGGTGCACTAACATTGAATAATTGCTATACACATTTCTTGTTCAAAGGGAGTGATTAGTCTATAGTAGTTCTGAAATCCTGACAGGCAAATGTGAAAGTTCTTCTGTTAGGTCTCAAGCTGGGAATAATTTCCCAGGGCTCTTGTCTTGCCCTCTAGGTTCTTTGTTCCGACATCCGAATCATGTTTCCTTTTTCAGGACAGTGGCATATCTTTACAACTAAGCAGAAGTCTGACCTTGCTTCCTTCCAGTAGAATTCTGGGGGTTCCAAAGGTCTCCTCATTCTCAGTTCAAGCTGGCAACTTTTCTACGTATATACCTCTTTTACAAACTTTGTGAGTTCCCTGTGAATCTTCTTGGGGTTTACATTATTAGGCAAAAGCCTCTCCCACAAATACTTCATAAATGTGGATTTGTTAAAAATATTGGACTGTACATAATTGTAGAAGCTTATTAAACAGTTTTTGTAGGGCTCTTCAGGTTTGATTCTGGAGTTTGAAGTTCATGAGACAAGCATTCAGGAAGAGAGGATGGGTATAAAGTGAAAGAGAGCAAGTATAGGCTGGCGCCCACCAGTACAATTTGGGACCATAAGAACAGACTAAAGCCTGTGTTAGGTCTTGCCTGTTGCCTCTTAACTTGATGGTGTGTGCCCTGCAGAAGTTGGGCTCCTTCGTCATAAAACTTAATACAAACATCTGGTTCAAAAGTAGAAGCTGAAAGAAAATTTAGGGAAAGGCAGGGCAGTGGTAGGCTCAGCCTGTGGATCACACCATTGAGGCGAGCCATCAGATAAGTGAAAATATGTGTGAGCTATGAAATGGCTGCTGCCTTGGTGTTTGCCCTCCATATTTCCCACAAGAGTCTCTCTTGTGGACTACTCTACCTAGACTTGTATAGGGAAAGGCATTCTGGGAAATACGGTTCAGCCTACCCAAGTTGACACACTACAGTGCCACCATGGTTAGATAGATGAAGACTGTCCGGAAAAAATCCAGCCATTGTCAGTATAACGAGAATGGTTACATGGCTGGATACTTTCCAGACACCCTTGTATAAGTTGTTTGTTGCTATTTCTTCAAATAACACTAACTTAATCAGTGTGTATCAAGTCCTTTAGGTATTTTGATTTATTGGAAAAGATTACTTGAAGTCCAATTGCTGGATCAAATGGTATTAATTTTTCCTTAAGGTTTTTGAGGATTTTATAAGTACGTTTCATTCTAGAAGTCTTATATTATTATATAATCTCATGAGGGTGTATCAGTTTTACTGTTTTATTACACAAATATATGCATTTATACATTTACTCAAATATCTTTTTTTGATCATCCGGTACGTCCAGGGGGATATAAAGAACACAGTAGATTAAGGTATGGTCTGTCTTCAGTTTCTTCAAGTTGGTATTGAAGACACTTAAAATTTATGCCATTGCTCTACTGTGAGTAATAAAGTATATGTTTTTGGTTATATGGATTTTTTGTAGTACTTTGCATATATCCTATTGCTAATTTTTCCCATGGAACATGAATATTATCCATTAGCAATGAGTGTGTTTTATATTTGATCTTGTGCATTATTGTTACTTGATTAATGCTTGTTGATAGATTCATTTGTAATGATTCTGTATTCTGCAATCTATTCTTTCAGGTCTTATGTTTAGGTCTTTGATCCATTTTGAGTTAATTTTGGTATATAGTGACAGACAGCAGTCTAGTTTCATTTTTGCATGTGGCTTTCCAATTTTCCCAGCACCAATTATTAAAGAGACTTTATTTTCTCAGTTGTATGTTTTTGGCTCCTTTGTCAAAAATTATTTGCCTATATATAGGTGGGATTATTTTTGGGTTCTCAGTTCTGTTCCATTGGTCTGTGTGTCTTGTGTTTCTGCCAATATCATGCTGTTTTTATTATTGTTGCTTTGCAGAGTAATTTTAAGTCAGGTAATGTGATATCTTTGGTTTTGTTCTTTTTCATTTTTTTAAGGCTTGCTTTGGCTATTCAACTATTTGAGTGTTTCATGATTTCATACAAAGCTAAGGAGTTTTACAATAAAAAATCCAGTTAACCACAATACCTTAATTTCTTAAAAAACAGTTCATAGTAATTCCTAAATTTCATCAGATACTCAGTTTTCAGAATTTTCTAATGTTCTATTAATTTTTTGTTTTGTTTCAAACAATAGTTGGGTTATTTGAATCATGGCTCAAATAATGTGCATGCATTTCACTTGGTGTATGTGTCTCAAATCTTTTTCAGTTCTAGGTTCCCTGTACCTCTTTTTTCTTGTCATCTACTTTTTTTCTATAGTATTCAGTAATATTTTTCTAGAATTTTTCACAGTCTGGATTATGTTTTGTAAATTGATCAAGGGTTGTTTAGATTCAGATTTGAGTTTTTTTTTGTTTTTTGTTTTTTGTTTTTTTTTGAGAATTCCTTATAGACAGGCTGTGTACTTAATTATTGAATTCCATCAGGAAGCATATAAAGTCTAGCATTCTCTTTTTGTAATAAGATCCATGGATTTGAGATTACTAATCCAGTGGGTTTAGATATGGTTAGCTTTAAACCATGTATTTTCAAGTTCCCTTGGAACTTTTTTACCTTTTATCAAATGGTGTTAACAGTTAATTAAAAACCATTGCTTAAATCCATTATTTCATCAGTGGTTCCTAATGGTGATTTTTTAAATCGACCATTTTACCCGTTCATTAGCTGGAATTTTTTATAATGAAGAACTTTATAAAACCAACAATTTGTTTACCCACAGGAAAAGGCATGGTAAATGCTAGATTCTTTTTTTTAAAGATTTTTTATTTTTACTGTTTTTGACAGAAAGAGAGGCAGAGAGAGACAGAGAGAAAGGGGAGGGCCCAGAGTGGTCTCCATAGTTGTACATTATTTAGTTTTTGATAAGAGTTTTACTGCACAATTGAGTGTGGGTCTGTGCAGGGCAGGAATTGGGCTGAGGGCCTCCTGGCAGCTGGGGGCCTCCCACATGGGAAGCTTGCCCCTGTGAAAACTGAACTGGGGCCACACTCCAGTGCAGCATATGGATCCACACGGGCTGGGACTGAGCTCTGATCCTTGAACGCTGGGACTACAAGGCAGGCACTCAACCCGCTGAGCCATGCTGGCTTCCCAAATGCTAGATTCTTTTCTCTTGTATTTTATTTTTCATAATAATGAATTGGTTTCTTAAAGAAGATTGAGTAATAGCCTCCTTGGCAAAAATTCACTCAGATGTCTTTCATTCAGACATCTTTTTACCTTATGTTTCATCAGTATTAATATTAGTACAGAATTATTAGAAGTTTTGACTCTATATTATTAAACGTGTTGATTTAATGCATTTTCTTTTGAAAAATATTCATGTAGAATGAAAAGATTAAACTTGATAAGACCAATCATTGATACATATTTATTTTTAATTACAATTTTTGTTCTCTAAGTTTGCCATTCCTTCTAACACTATGAGAAGATACTTGGTCAAACTATTAACTTACAGAAAGTGAGTCCATGTAATTTGAACCAAGAGAGAATGTGACACTTAAGCTCTTCAGTGAGGGTATATTGCCATTGGATGAAATTTCAGGTAGGAAATAACTGCATTGTTTGGTGTCAGGTAGTCAAGTTAGTATAGTCCACCTGATTGCTTTTAGAAAATGAAATTTTATTATATATAAGAAGCCAGAGAAGCTAGCAAAATTGGTGTAATATTAAAGTACTTATTTGTTTTTAAATGCACAACATTAGAGGAAATGAGAAACTTTTATTTTTTTTACTATTTTTCATTACTTCTGGGTTTAAAAAAAAATTGAAAATTTCTTAATGACTACAAGAAAGGGTCAGTTTGTTACTTTCACAGTTGCCAAACCTATTAACGTGCCTTGTTCATATTAAATACTGATGTATCATTTTCCCCCCTCATTTTGGAATTTTGCTTTTGTTTAATTCCTCTAGTGTTTAATACCTGTCATTGAGAATCATTATTAGCTCTTACCTTAATTTTTATTAAATCTACTTAAATACTAACTTAAACATTTCTGTTTATTTAAACTATTTGATACCTTTTCATGATATATGCACAACATTTTAAATTTTAAAAGCAAGTTTTATAATCAAGCCTTTACTAAATAGGTTGGCTGTTAAATTTATTGCAAAAACTGGTTTTATACATATTCAAATTCTCATTATATACTACTCAGTTGTTTCACTTTTGTAATATTGATGTTTGTAAGATGCTTATAGGAGAATCTAGAAATGTATTATGCTATAAACTTCTAATTATTTTCTCAGTAATTATAATGGCGAGGAGGTACATTATGCTAGTATATTGTAAATCTGCCTGTTGTACATTTTTGTGTAATCACGTCTATATATTTTTTCCCTAATATTCTAGTTGGCTAACATAATACATTGATTTGCTGTAAGTCTTCAAATTAATGATACTTAAATGCATCTCAATTTTGACCTTCTTTAACATAAACTTCAGATTGCTTCTATTTTTTAATAATGTGTAAAGTCTTTTTGCCTTTCTTCTTTGGCCAAGCCTGTAACCCTTGCAAAATAGTAGATGAAACTTAGAGCTCTTAATTTTTCACTTGCTTGTAGCTATCTGCTAAATAAATTTTAGTATATCTTTTGATTAGAAAGAGAATATTTTGTGAACCAGGTACACTAAACTGAAAGCATTCTGCTACTTCTCTCTTATTTATTTATTATTTATTTGTTATTTATTTTTTGACTATCGATTTTAGTAAGATATGAGGAAACAAGTATATTTCTGGATTGTCACCCTTGTGCCAGATATTCCTTTTGGAGTTATTAACCTTTTATCAAATTTGTGTTGTACTGTATTGGAAAAAGTGAACATAGACTGGATGAAGTAGAAATAATTATTCAGAGATAACATCATGAAAGAAGCTCAGACCCTTGAGAGGCTAAGATTGGCCTGATTTTCATCAGGGTCTTACCACAGAAACAATCACTGTGTCTGAGAGTATGTGATATTCTGATTGTTTAACCTGTGTCTCATGCCATTCTGTGAAATTGGGCACCATGATTGGCATCCCTGTAAGGACTACATGAAGTAAGGAAAGAGTTCCCCAAAAGAACCAGAGGATGGAAATATGAAAGCAATGCTTTCCAGAGAAAGGTGGCACTATCCTAACTAATGCTACATCACTTTTAAGGATTGCTACAAAGAGGAAATAAGTGAGCATACTTTGAAAATATGCTGTATACTTTAGAACTTTATAACGCTGTGTGTATGTGTCGAGACAGTCTCTTGCATGGCATCAGATTCAGATAGACTTTATTTTGACTCCTGTCACTTATTAGGTTTCTTGGGCAAGCTATCTAATCTTTCTGACTTAATTTTTGTATCTTCTTGTAAAATGGGACCAATAGTACAACCTTATAAGATTGTTAGGATCTTTGAAAATAATGCCTGATATGTAGTTCCTGCTATAATTTTTCTTCTCAGGAGCTTACAAGTCATGTAAAGATAACTAATAATGCAGAGCAGTAAGTATGAAATGTATGTCTTGCAGCAGACAAGGCTTTAGCAGTTCAGGGTAGGGAAGCGTTACTTTCTTTTTGGTTTTATGTAGAAGTGTCTTTTTGTAGAGGTGAAAATTAGGAAGGGAGAGCAAAGACAAGGAAGTAGAATTATAAAACTCCTTCTTGAAATAATAAGTAGTAGCCTGGACTGGCTGGATCAGTAAAATTGTATGGGGACAAGTTGGGAGGTGAGGCGTTTTTGAGAATTTGTGGAATAGGCCAAGTGAGAGGAAATTTGTTCTGTACGTGATTAGAAGCCACGATGATTTTTGTGGTGGGGTTAATATTGTACATGGTTAAAATGCTCTTAGGAACTTGATATGGTAGTAATGACATGGTATTATTAGAGTTCTTAACTAAGTTAGAATTATTTTTTAGTGAGAATATTCTCATATACATAGTATATTATTGATTTTTAACTCTTATGCATTCAAGTTAGGTTTTTATTAGAAATCAGTTTATAGTTGATATTTTAGTTTTACTAGGTGAATAAGTAGGTCTCAAAATAACTAATAAGAGCTAGATAAAGGCTTGTGTTTCTGTGTTGTTTAGATTTCAAGGCCATGAGCTTGTCTCTGGCCTTAGCCTGGGATTTCTGATGGCAAGATACAGAGGAAGTCATTTAAATATTAATTCTTACCAAAGTGATCTCATTTTAACCCTATTCATTGTACCTGCATTTGTTTATGCTGATGGACAACATGAAGTAATAGATGTTTTGGGAAATACAGGTTCAATGGCTTTAATATTCTCTTGTCTGGGAAAATCTGTTACTTCTGCTAAATATTTAGACTTTTTTAGCACTGTTTACCTTCCTGGTTTTATAATGTATTAAGCTATCTGGAAGAATCTTGATTTGTTGGGTAGCCAATTGGAAAAATTATGATTGAAATATGAACAGAAGAGCAAGCAGGAAAGGCTTAGCATTTATGAGAATGAGCTACAATGCCACTTGGATATTTTACTTTTAATGCATTTATTTTGTAAGAGTTGATTCATTAAATTCTCCCTATCCATCTTCTACCACAAAAATTCCACTTTGTTCTTCCCTTTCTTTGGAGGTAAAACACTCAACATAATACCAACATGAAACAAAATGAAGACAGATCATGTAGTAAAGACCTATTTATTGATACTAATGTGTTAGTTGGCTTTAGTATCTGATCCAGTGTTAGTGATCTGTGGAATGGTATCTTTTCAGGATTTTCTTAGCTATCAAATATGTGACTTTTTTTGTGTGTCTTGGTTTGCTTAATATTTTACATAGGTAATACATCAACCAAAAATAAAAGTGACTATGAATATTTCCCACCTCTGTCATGCTTTCAGCATACTTCATTCCTGCCAAATTATCTCCCACCCCAAATTACCGGTAACTCAATAACTGCTAAAGAAAACCTGAGAAATAACTATTGTTAGTGTGTCATATATCTTTTAAATTGTCTGTTGGTTTTTATAAACAAATATAAAACACTTGTATATTTCATCTCTTTTTAAATTTACATTATTAAGTTTATAAGTGCAGAATTGAAAAAAGTGGTCTCAGAAATGTTTTAATGTTCACTGCATGTGTTTATTTCCCATTTTTATTTGTTTATTTTTAAAATTTTGTGGTAAGAGCACTTAAGATGAGATCTATTCTTTTAATTATTTAAGTGTATAATATATTATTAATTATAGGCATAATGTTGTAGAGCACATCTCTAGAGCTTATTCATCTTGTATAATTGAGACTTTATACTCATTCATTAGCAACTACCCATTTCCTCCTCTCCCTAGTCCCTGCAACTACTGTTTTACTCTCTGATTCTGTAACTATTTTAGATACCTCATATAACTGAAATCATGCAGTATTTGCCTTTCTGTGACTGAATTATTCCACTTAGCATAATGCCCTATAATGTCCTCACGTTTCATCCATGTTGTCATATATTGTAAGATTTCCTTTTTTATTTTTATATATTTTAAAATATTTATTGGGTGACATTGGTTAGTAAAATTACATAGATTTCAAGTGTACAATTCTATAATCCATCAACTATATATTGCATTGTGTGTTCACCACAGAGTCAGTTCTTCCTCCATCACCTTATTATTTGACCCTTTCCCCCTCTTCTACCCCCCTCCTCCCATTTTCATTTTTTAAGGCTAAATTATATACCATTGTATGTATTGTATTTTCTTTATTCATTCATTTATTGATGGACATTTAGATTGTTTTCCACACCTTGGTTCTTTGAATAGTGTTGTAATGAACATTGGAGTGCTAATACAGTACTCTCCCTTATTCGAAGTTTCACTTTCCACCGTTTCAGTTACCTGTGGTCAACTGGGTTCCAAAAATATTAAATGGAAAATTCCAGAAATAAACATTTCATAAATTTTAAATTGTATATTCTTCTTAGTAGCATAATGAAATCTCATGCCATTCAGGAGCCTGGGATGTTATTATGCTTCTGTCCAGTGTATTCATGCTATATATGACTGCCCATCTGTTAATAGCCATCTTGGTTGTTCTATTGATTGTTGCGGTATTGCAGTGCTTGTATTCAAGTAACCCTTATATAGTAGCCTAACATGACATCATAATGCCTATGTCATTCACCTCACTTCATCTGATGTAAGCTTTGTATCATCTCATATCATCATCACAAGAAGAAAAAGGGTAAATACAATACAATAAGGTATTTTGAGAGAGACAACATTCACATAACTTTTATTACAGTATTTTGTTTTAATTGTTTTATTTTATTATTTGTTATTGTTAATCTCTTCCTATGCCTAATTTACAAATTAAACTTTATCATAGGCATGTATAGGGGAAAAAACAGTATACTAATATATAAGGTTCATTGCTATCTATAGTTTCAGGCATCCACTGGGGAGTCTTGTAAACTATCCTTTGTGGGTAAGGGGGACTACTGTGTCTCTTCTAGATCCTGATTTCACTTCTTTTGGATATATACCCAGAAGTAAGATTATTAGATCATATGGTACTTCTATTTCTAATTTTTTAGGATGAAGTGATATCTCCTGGTTGTTTTGATTTGCATTTCCCTGATGGTTAGTGACTTGAGCATTTTTTTATATAACCATTGACCATTTGGATATCTTCCTTGGAGAAATGTCTATTCAAGTCTTTAGTCTATTTTAATTGAGTTGGAGGAGGTTTTTCTTTTATATATATTGGAAATTTTTTACCTAACACATGGTTTGCAAGTATTTTCTCCCATTCTATAGGTTGCCTTTTCATTTTATTAATTGTTTTCTTTGCTGTGCAGAGACTTTTTAGTTGATGTAGTCTCAGTTGTTTAATTTAGCTTTTGTTGCCTGTGCTTTTGGTGTCAAGTTCAAAATGTTATTGCCAAGACCATTGTCAAGGAGCTTGTCCCTTTGTTTTTTTCCCTAAAGATTTATTTTATTGTTTCTGACAGAGAGAGAGAGAGAGAGAGATAGAGAGAAAGGGAAGGGGGAGAGCCTAGAGCAGTCTCCATAGTTGTACATCATCAGTTTTTGACATGGTTTCCTTCCACACATGGGAAGCTCACCTTGGTGAGAACTGAACTAAGAGGCCTCCCACATGGGAAGCACACCCCAGTTCAGCATATGGGTCTGCATGGGCCGGGGCCAGGACTTGATCCTTGGACCCCAGGGCTGCAAAGCCAGCACTTAACCCACTGAGTCATCCCGGCTTCCCCACCTTCCGTTTTCTTCTAGGACTTTTACAGTTTCAGTCTTAACATTTAAATCTTAAGTCAATTTTGAGTTGATTTCTGTGTATGGTCTAAGAGAAGGGCCTAGTTTCAGCATATGGATATAGTTTTCCCAACACCATTTGTGGAAGAGACCGGTATTCTTCATTTATTGTTTATTCTTGGCACCCTTGTTGAAGATCAGCTCACTGTATATGCATGGATTTATTTGTGGGCACTCTATATGTTCCATTGGTTTATATGTTTGTTTTTATGTCAGTACCATGTTGTTTTTATTATCCTATGAAGCAGTGAAGTTTGTAATGAAGTTTGAAGTCAGGAAGTGTGATGCCTCCAGCTTTGTTCTTTCTCAAGATTGCTTTAGCTATTTTTGAATTTCAGGATAGCATTTTTCTATTTGTATGAAAAATGCCATTGCAATTTTGATAGCAATTGCACTGAATTTGTAGGTTGCTTCTGGTAAAGTGGGTATTTTAATAATATTGTTTCAATACATACTTATGGAATATCTTTTCATTTATTTGTATCTACTTTTTCATTGATGTTTTATATTTGTCAGTGTACAAATCGTTTATATTCTTGGGTTAAATTTATTTCTAATTATATTTTTTATTTCTTTTGTATATTGAATTTTCCTAATATCTGTTTCTGGTTGTTTGTTGTTAGTGCTCAAAAATGCAACTGAGTTTTTTGTATGTAGAGTTTTGTATCCTACAACTTGAATGGATTCATTTTTAGTTTCAAGAGTTTGGGAAGTCTGTAGAATTTTCTATAGGATTAAATCATCTGCAAACAGATAATTTCATTTTTTTCCAGTTTGGATTTCTTATTTCTTAGTGTTGCGCTAATTGTTGTGGCTAAGCCTTTCAGTGTTATGTTGAATAAGAATTTTGTTCCTGCTCTTAAAGGTAAAGCTTTTTACCATTGAGTATGATGTTAGCTGTGGGCTTGCTATGTACTCGTATCGCTTTTATTATATTGGGGTATATTCCTTATATACCTCATTTGTGGACTTTTTATCATGAAAGGACGTTGAATTTTGTCAAATGTTTTTTCTGCATCTGTTGAGATAATCATGATGTTTTTTCTTCGTTTTTGTTAATGTGGTATCAGATTTATTGATTTCATATATTGGACCATCTTTGCATCCCTGGTATAAATCCAACTTAATCATGATGTCTAATCCTTTAAATGGTGCTGTTGATTTCAGTAGGAATTTAGTGCTGTAACCTTTTCTTAGAACTGCTTTAGCTGCATTCCATACATTTTGGAATGTTGTGTTCCCATTTTTGTTTGCCTCAAGATATGTTTTGAGTTCCCAGTTTGTTTTCTTCTTTGATCCATTGGCTGTTCAGGACCTTGTTGCACAATTTCCATCTTTTTGTTAATTTTCTAGTTTTCCACCAGTTGAAGTTGTTTAAAAAGACACTTGATTTGATTTCAGAATTCTTAAATTTGTTGATACTTGTTTTTAGGCCTCACATATCTATTGTGGATGTTTTTTTATGTGCACTTGCGAAGAATGTATATTCTGTTGGATGGAATGGTCTGTATCTGTCTGTTTAAAATGCAGTTCAGGTCATTGTTTTCTTATTGATTTTTTATTCCTACTTTGTTTCATTTGTAACTTTACCAAGATCTAAGAATAATATCTAGTTGGAATTCAATAATATATGAATATCCAATAAACGTAACCAGTGTGCTTCACTACATATATTCATTTAGATTCTTTTGTAGGTTGTTGTTTACAAGAATTTATATGTTAAAAAATATACTTTAAATTGTTTTTCTTTCTGTTTTATTTTGGTTTGAGCACTGTGTCACTTATTTGTTGTTTCTTTGTCAACATTTTTTATTATGTTTTATAAAATCTGAGGTGTCATCAGTTGTACCTTTGCCATTATTTTATGCAGCATTAAGAAAAAAACTGCCAATTTTAATTTTTTATGCTATTGATTATAAGACATTTTGATTTTTGAGATTTTTGTAAAGAATTGATGAAATATATAGTTTTATTCAGGTGGTATAGGGGTGTCACAAAAATATATATATATTTTTAATTAAAAGAAAGTATTGGCATTAATGCATTTACATTGTTGGTAGAGAAATATGGATGAAAATGAAAAACTTCATTTAATTAACGACTGTGTAGCTAATTAGCTAATTTCCTGTTCTTGAAATTACTGTTGACTTTTTTGGTTGTAAGAGATAGAAACTTACATCAAACTAGGTGATGTATAAGGGGGATGGATGTTTGACCTGTAGGGCCAGGATAGCTTATTGAATGAAGCTGTAAAAACCAGGGGACTCTGGAACCAGGTGCTGGAATTAGGGAGTTGATGTCACTAGAATATTCTTTCTCCATTTGTGGTGCAGATGAGTTTCTCTGCACACGTACCTGGAAAGATGTCTTCTGGAAGTTGCCAATTTACATATTCGTGTTTTGACCAAAGGGCTGAAAGTTCTTCTTTTCTACCTTCCAATTAAAAAAAAAATCTTGGTAATGATTTTTATTGGCTCAATTTAGTTACATATTTTCACTCCTGGATTAGTGACTGTGAATAAGAGAATGCATTATGTGCCAGGCCTGAGTTAAGTGTCCTGTTTGTGGCCTGGGTATGAGGTACTATGACTTTATTGCTTGAAAAATGCTATGAATGGAATGGGGGATTAAAGGAAGAGTGAGTACAGTACAAAGGGAGATATTTATAACAGTGGGCAATTAGATTGTTTCCAGCTTATTTCTCTATTAATACAATTTCTTTTTCACGTATGCTAAATCTCCCTACTTAGAAATATTGGCAATGAAATTAAAAAGTAATGCTATGTAGTTATTTTAAGGATCTAAAAGCCTACTTTTGTGGAGAAAAGTAATATAGATCTTCCATATATTCTAAATTTTGCCATTTCTCAAATCTATTTTGAGAAATGGCAAAATTTATAGGGTTTTCAAATGATAAACTGAAATTTAACAATGTATTTTAAAATAATTTGGAAGCACTGAAGGAATGATAATGTAATAGAGCTAGATTGTTAAAGTTCTGTAACAGTTTTTAAAGTGTATTTGATTCTGTATTTTTAAAAAATACTTATATGTAAATATATAATCAAACTCAAATACTGGATTATTGATTTCATTATGGAATGCATGACATTTTGCTGTCTCTTTCATATTCTATGTTTTGATTTGAGTAATGTAAGTTCAGTGGACTTCTGACTGGTTGTCACCCAGTGACAGATTTCTGATTTTTAGAATATATCATTGCTATAAATCACTAGTTTGCAAGATTAAACTAGCAAGCTATTAAAGAACATGGCAGTATTTACTGTAGATAAATGCAAATTTAAAAAGGTTCTGTGTATGAAGTTTTAAATGATTTATTAGCCTTCAGCACACACATGAATCTGAAGTTATGTAATAGATTTAGAAAATTTCATTTCCTGTTTGAAGGTTCAAATTTGCATATTCTATAATGCAAGTATTTGATGAGTCAGTAGGATATATTGTTAGCCTCTGTGTGATATCAATAGATGCTTAATCATTTTTTGGTATTTGGCAAACCTTATTTTAGGTGTAAAGAAAATGATTAAATGTGCCAACAATTTTTTTTTTCTTTGTTTGGCTTGTGTGAGGAAGGAAGGAAGGAAGAGTTAAACTGATACTTATACTGGTATGTCTTTAGGTGGCTTCAGAAGTTGTGCTTGAAAGGATTTCTTGGCCCTTTAATTTCATAGTTAAAAGTATGGATTGATTGCATGGCCCTCCAAAGATTATGGATGAACTTTCTCTGAGGGGTGGAGAAGTAATGGTCTGGGAGAAGAAACAGCCAGGAGAGCCTCAGCCCTTCTTTCTGTCTTCTTGTTCAGTGACAGTTAAAGAACAAGTAGTGTTAAAATGAGAGAAGTTGTGTGGTTGCACCCTCTGTGGAGAGTAAGACTTCAGTAAGTGAAGTAAGTGAAGAAAGTACTCTTCTGAAAGGTGAAGGTGGTAAGGCATGTGTATACTTTGGAATGAGGTGTATCTGAAGTACTGGGAAAGAGTCTTGAAGTGTCACATGATGGTGATTATCATCAGTAGAGGTAGTGTCAATTATAATAATAGTAAAGGAATGATGGTATGAAAATTATAAGGTGTTGATGAATAACATGTATCTTCTCTGTTTGGCATTGAACAGTTTTGGGGAATATAGTCACATGGTTTGTTTTGTTTTGACAGGATCAAAACAAAACAAACAACCCAAAAATCCCAACAACCCTGCAATGTAAAACTTTTTTTGGTTCAAGACTTAAGTATATAATTATCATATCATCAAATAACAAATAAGTGACTTAGGAATTAGAATGATAAAAGCACAACAGAAAGAGCTGTCACCTTTAGCTTACCTTGATGTTAAAATAGTTGTTAATGCATTACATTAAGATGATATTTTAAGTGGAATATGCTTTTTAAATTTTGTCTATTTCTAGTTTGTTGACAGTTTACTAGGAAGAAAGAGACAGACTACAGCTTTACCATGACTGTTAGGGGAAGATATTACCATTCTTAAAGTGAGAATTTTAATAGTAGGTGGAAGGAAGAGTGAGTTCTTTTATCCTGCTCTAAGAAGATATGCATTAACTAAAATGTATATTAGTTTATTTCACCCTCACAATTTTAATGAGATGAGTTCCCTTATTACCCTAATTTTACAGATGGAGCAGTGAGCCATAGATGGGTAAACTATCCTGTGCCTGTACTTGCTATCTGGTAGAACTAAAAATCAAATCCAGTTTAACTCCAGAATTCATTCTCTTAACCACTGTTCCTCATATGATGAACTGTTTCTGAAAACTCTGTAGCTGGTATTGTTGATAGTTAAGGATCTTGGGTGAAATATTGTTTGGGGTGATCTATTATAGTACTTATTATCATTAAAATTAAGGTATCCTAAAAGGTAAACAGTGATATTTTTCTTTTTCATTGGTAATACTTGATACTGTGTATCTACTTTCCATTTTACATCCTTATTGCCTAGGAGCTCCCCTTCCCTCAGTTCTAATGGGAATGCATACAATTTGATTTCTGCAAATAATGCACAAACTAAGAAGCGTTATTTTTTCCTTTTATGTTTTCCACATCAGTTCAGTGCGTATTGAGAAGATTAAAATACCTTATTTTTTTTCTTTTGGATTTAAAGAAAATATATACTTTTTTGAAAAATTGAAATGTGTCATGAATGTATAATTTTGAAAGTGAAACTTTTATAATACTATCCTCCAAGATAACCATCACTAACAGTTTGGTGCGTATTCTTTAGGCATTTTCTATAGAAATAGTGTCACAATGCATAACTATGATATGTGTATGTTAGAATTATACAAAAGAGACCTTTGGCTGATTGGGAAAATCCCTATGAAGCTGAAACCAAGCATTACCATCCTAGAAGGAACATCTGAGATATAAAAATATATATATAAAATGTTATGGAAAATTTTAATTCTTACGGAAATTTTATTGAGCATTTTAGTAAATTTTCGCACATTTTGTGTTCTAATTCAGAATACTTTCTTGGTACTGTTAAGTATTGTAGTACATTGCTCTTGTGGTCACTGAATGATACATTTGTAAGCCTAAATAGCCTCTCTTTCAGCTGATGTTGACTGAGGAGTTTCTGTAGAGTTAGCTAAGATAATATTTTGGCTAACTCTGTCAGTAAAGGGTTGATGTACAGTAATGACTGATGGTTATGTTGCCACCAACATATTCTGTATTTTACTATTTATGTACAGTGAAGCTCTGCTGTAGTAAGACATGTGGAGTCCAAAAATTCAGTTGTATAAAGTTTAGGATTGAGTTATTTCTATGCTTATCAGGGCACATGACCATATCTTAAAAGTAGGTCAAAATAGACACAAACTTGATGGTAAGTTAACACCTGCCAGAGAATAAGAGGTGGGAATGGGATTTGTCACTTGAGATAGTTATAAATACCTATTTTTCAATTTCTGAGAAAATGCAACTAATAGCATTAGCTAGCATGCATGTTAGTCAGGGTAGGTTTTTAGCTGATACAATGGAGAGGCCCCAGATAGCAGCGGCTTATAAAAGGTAGATGAGTGTGGCTCCTTCAGGTGAAATTGAGTAGTTAAATTGTCCAGGGCTAGTGAGACAGTTCTATAATTGACAAGATCCACAGATCTTTCTGCTGTGTTATCTTTGAGAAAGTTACAGCATAGATTCCAAGATGCCTACTCTAACTCTTGCCATTATTTCAGCATCTTATGTAAGAGGAAGAAGGAAAGTTGCAAAGAGAAGTTATTACCTTCCTTTTAAGAGTTATACCCAGAAATTACACATATTGCTGTCCTCCGTGGTCAGAACTTGGTCACATAGCTGTTGATTTCAGGGAAAACTGGTAAGTGAGATCTTTTGCCTGGGTCTTGTGTACCAAATAGAAACTATTATGGAAAAAGAAGAAAAAAATGTAAGTTGGGAGACATTACAGTCCATACCACAGCATTTTATTGTTCCTCAGCATCTCCCTGTTAATTAGTTCCTGGTGAGCATAAACGTGTAA
>PVKE010019699.1:0-28222 GCA_004027555.1 Craseonycteris thonglongyai | reverse complement strand
AATATATGGCCTCTGTGTCTAGCTTCTTTCACTAAGCATAATGTTTTCAAGGTTCATTTGTGCTCTGGCATGTATTGGTACTTCATTCCATTTTACTTACAAATAATATTTTATTGTACAGATAAACAAAATTTCACTTATCTATTCACCAGTTAATAGACATTTGGATTGTTTTCACTTTTTGATATGAATAATGCTGCTATGAATACTTTTGTACAGATTTTTGTATGGGCATATGTCTTCAATTCTACATACCTAGAAAGTGACATTGGTGGGTCATGTGGTAACTCTATGTTTAACATTTCGAGGAACTGCCAAGTTATATTTCAAAGCGGCTGCATCATTTAAAAATCTGACCAACAATTATGGGGGTTCTAATTTCTCAGTATTTCTACCAACACTCATTTCCTGTCTCTTTAATTTTAACCATGTTAGTAGGTATTGCTTTCATTTTTGTCTTAATTTGCTTTTTTCTAATATCAAAGATTTTTTCATGTGCTTACCAACCATTTGTTAATCTTTGAAAAAATATCTATTCAAATTATTTGCCCATTTTAAAAATGGATTATTTGTTTTCTGATTTTTGAGTTGTTAAAAAGACTGCCCCTCCCCATTGACTGTCTTGAAGTATTGTAGAAATCATTTGACCAGAAATATGAGGGTGTTTTGGTTTTGCTAATTCCAGTGATTTCTATGTGTAGCTTTAAGCCAGTACCACACTATTTTTATTACAGTAGCTTTGTAGTAAGATTGAAATCAGGAAATGTGAGTCTTCCAATTTTTTCTTCTTTTTCAAGATTGTTTTGTCTATTCTGGGTCCCTGGCATGTACACAGGGATCATGTTTAGAATCAGTTTGTCAATTTCTGCAGAAAGGCATTTGAGATTTGAATTGAGATTAAATTGACTCTGTAGATTAATGCAAATAATACTTCATCTTAAGAATATTGTCTTCCTTCTATTTTTCCAGGGGCTTTTGTAGTTAATGTACAAGTTTTGCACTTTTGTTAAATTTATTACTCATTATTTTATTCTTCTGATATTATTGCAAATGGAGTGCTTCACTAATTTTATTTTTGGAACATTCATTGCTATTTTATAAAAATTCAGTAGAAGTTTATATATTGATCTTATATCTTGCAACATAGCTGAAACTCATTTATTACTTCTAAAAGGTTTATTTTTGTGTGAACATGTGAATTCCTTAGGATATTCTATATATGAGATCATCTCTTTTACTAACAGAAATATTTTTACTACTTCTTTTCTAACCTGGATGCCTATTACATCTTTTTCTTGCTCAGTTGTCTTGAGTAAACCTCTAGTACAATGTTGAACGGAAGTGGTAAATATGGAAAACCTCTTTTTGTTCCTAATCTTAGGGAGATAACGTTCCATCATCAAGTACTGTGTTAGTTGTGGGGTTTACATATAATTCATTTATAATGTTGAAGAAGTTTCTTACTATTTATTGTTAATTGAGAGTCTGTTTTTTTTAATCAAGAATGTGTGTTTGATTTTGCTAAATGACTTTTCTATACCGATTGAGATGATTTTGTGATTTTTGTCTTTTTTTAATTCTGTTGATATAGTACATTGTATTAAGTAATTTTTAAGTGTTTAAATAACATTAGATTCTTGGTATAAATCTCACTTGGTCATTGTATATAATCCTAATTATATGTGACTGGATTTAGTTTGTTAGTATTTTGTTGAGAAATTTGTATCTCTTCATAAGGAATATTGGTCGCCAGTTTTCCTTCCTTGTGATGTTTTGAGGCATCTGCAGAAAACTAACCTCAGAATGGGCTGGATAAGTTATTGCCTTTTCCACTATTTTTGGAAAATTTTCAGATGGAGTATGAATTTTTCTTTTAAATGTGTTTTAGAATTTATCGGTGTAGACATTTGGGCCTGTGACTTTCTTTTGCAGAAAGTCTAATCAAACTTTACATTTCTTCTTAAGTCAATTGTGGTAGTTTGTATCTTTCCAGGATATCACCCCTCCCCTCTCCCCCCTCCCCTATTTGTCTAGGTATCTAAGTTGTTGGCTTATACGTTTTTACGGTATTTCCTTACACGTAATGTTTAATTTCTCTTTTCTCTTTTATTCCTGATTTAAATATTTCTAGCCTTCTCTTTTTTAGTGGTCTGTCTAGCTAAATGTTTTTCAGTTCTAAGAACCAACTTTTAGTTCTGTTGATTTTCTCTATTGTTTTTTCTATCCTTTATTTTGTTTTCTTGTGCTTCATATGGGTGGTTTGCTCTTTTTCTCTTAGAGCCTTCGGTGGAAGTTCAGGTTATTTTTTGAGATATATATATTTTTTATACATAAGCATTTTTAGTGTGTATCCCATAATATTTGGTACTCATTTATACTTATCTCAAAGTATTTTATAAATTTATTTGTGATTATTTTTACATCGACTCATGGTTATTTAGAAATATTTTCACATTTTTGTGAATTTTTCAAATTTTCTTCTATTTTTAAATTTTATTTTGTTGTGACCAGAGGACATATTTTATATGACTATATTCTTTTACATTTATTTGGGATTATTTATGGCCTAATATGTGCTATTCTGAAGAACATAGAACTTCTTGGTATTCATTTTAAGTGGATTTAAGTTACTATCTAGTGCCTTTTCATTTCAGTTTGAAATACTCTCATTAAAATTTCTTTAAGCATATATCTACTCTTAACAAAATTTCCAATGTTATGCCTTTATTTATTTTACATTTTTTGAAGGATTGTTTTCCTTGATATAGAATTGTTATCAATTTTATTTCAACTCTCTGAATATGACAGTCATTGCATTCTGGCATCCATTGTTTTTGATAAAAAGTCTTCAGTTAATTTTATTGTGGAACTTTTGTCTTTAATAAGTCACTTCTCGGGGAAACCGGGATGGCTCAGTGGGTTAAGCGCACACTTTGCAGCGCCAGGGACCAGGGATCGAGTCCCGGCCCTGGCCCGTGCTGAACCATATGCTGAGCTGGGAGCTTCCCCCAGTTCAGTTCTCTGTCTGTCTCTGTCTCTCTCTCTCTCTGTGTCAAAAATTAATTAATTAAATAAATAAATATTAAAAAAAAAAGTCACTTCTGTTTTACTGCTTTCTAGATCTTGCTTCTGACATGTTGACAATGATATTTCCATTTCTGGATTTCTTTGAGCTTACTTTACTTAGGGTTTGTTGAACCTCTTTATGTTTAGATTAGTATTTTTAATCAAATCTGGAAGCTTTTGGTCATTATATACTTTGTGCAAATATTCTTTCTACTTCTTTTTTCCTTGATTTTCTTTATGAATTTTTGTCTTAGTTTGTTCAAACTAGTATAACAAAATACCACAGGCTCTGTAACTTATAAACAAAAGAAATTCATTTTTCACAATTCTAGAATCTGGAAAGTTGAAGATCAATGCACCAGCATAATTACTTCCTAGTTCATAGCCAGCGAGCATGTTTTGACTATGCTCTTACATGGTGGGTGGGGTGAGGGGGTCTTTGTGGGATCTCTTTTATAATAACATTAATTCCACTATGATAGTTTCACCTTCATGACCTAAGCACTTCCTAGAATCCCCACTTCTTAATACCATCACATTGAGCATCAAGATATTAGCATATAAATTTTAAGAGAACACAAACCCTCAGACCATAGGAATCTTCAATTTATTCACTTGCTGATATACGTAGTGTTATTCCACACATCTCTGATGCTCTGCTCTTTTTTCTTCATTTTTTTACTTTCTGTTCCTCAGATCTAAATTCAAATTCACTAATAATTTATCTTGCCAATTAAAATCTGATGATTAGTCTCAGTTTTTCATTTATTTTACATTTTATCTTCAGAATTTCTGTTTGGTTCTTTTTAATAATTATTATAATATCTCTTTATTGATATTCCTAATTTGCTCCAGTTAGGTGTTTGTACTTCCTTTATTTTTAGTTATGGTTTTATTTAGTTCTTGGTTCAGAGAGGACTTTATGAACTTGACCTCAAAGGCAAGGGAAATAAAAACAAAAATAAATGAATGGAACTATATCAAACTAAAGCTTCTGCACAGCAAAAGAAACCATTCAACAAAGCAAAGAGGCAACCAACCAAATGAGAGAAAATATTTGCAAACATTGCCTCTGATAAGGGGATAATATCCAAACTATACAAAAAACTTGTACAACTCAACAACAACAGTGAAGTAAACAATCCAATTGAAAAATAGGCAGAAAACCTGAACAGACACGTCGCCCATGAAGACATACAAATGGCCAACAGATATATGAAAAAATGCTCAGCTTCACTAGCTTATTAGGAAACTGCAAATCAAAGCCACATTGAGATACTACCTTACATCTGTTAGAATGGCTATAATCAACAAGACAAGGAATAACAAGGGCCAGAGAAGATGTGGAGAAAAAGAAACCCTCATATGGTACTGGTGGGAATATAAATTAGAAAACCACTATGGGCGATGGTATGGAGGCTCCTCAAAAAATTAAGACTAGAGTTACAATATGACCTAACAATCTCTCTTCGAGGTGTCTACCCCAAAACTTGAAAGCTTAATTCTCAAAGATATATGTATGCCAATGTTCATTGCAGCACTGTTTATGGTGGCCAAGTCATGGAAATACCTAAAGTGTCTTTGACAGATAAGTAGATAAAGAAGTTGTGGCACATTTATACAATGAAATATTACTCAGCAATAAGAAAAGATGAAATACTGCTATTTGGGACAACATGAATGGACCCTGATATTATCATGTTAAGTGAAATGTCAAACTTAAAAAAAAAAAATCAACAACAATATGACTTCACTTATACATAGAATATAAACCTGAAAGTAACAACAACAGCAACAAAAAACTCATGGACACAGTCAATAATTTAGTGGTTTCCTGAGGGAAGAGGGACATGGGAGGAGGGAGTAGTGATGAAAAGAAAACTGACTCTGGGTGGTGAGCCCACAATACAATACATAGAAGATGTACTGTAGATTGTACACCTGGAACCTGTGAAATTTTTACTAACCAATGTCAGCCCAATAAATTTAACAATAATAAAAAAAGAATTAGTCAATAGGAATATGTATAAGAGCTGTTTTACTACACTTAATCTTAGCCAAAATACCGAGAAGCGATAGCTGTTATAAATTCTTTGTCTAGTAGGCCAACATCTACAGGGACAGTATCTATTGATTATTTTTCCTGTATTTATAGAACTGATTTATTGTTTCTTGGCATGTTTCATGCTTTTTTGTTGAAAATTGTACATTTATTTAACTTTAAGACTATATTTTTAAAGATTTATTTTACTGTTTAAGAGAATTGGAGAGAGATAGAGAGATAGAAAGAGAGACAGAGAGAAGGGGAGAGGACCCAGAACAGTATTCATAGTTGTACATCATTAGTTTTTTTACATAGTTTGGTTCCACACAGGTGGATGTGGGACCATGCAGGGTGGAACCAAATTGGGGCCTCCGTCATGGGAGCCAAGAACCTTTGCCACCATTCTGGTGGTTACCAGTTACCCCGCAGTTCAGCATGTGGGTTTGTATGAGCTGGGGCTGGTACTTGATCTCCAGACCTTGTGGCTGCAAAGCAATCACTCAACCTGTTGAACTATCTTGGCATCCTGAAAACTGTACATTTATATACTATATAAATAATATAATGTGACAATTCTGGAAGTCAGGTTACCCACCTCCCCAGGGTTGTAGCTGCTATTGTCTAATGAATTACCTTGTTTAAATTAATAAAGTGTGCATTTTTTATTATGTGTGGCCACTGAAGCCTTTTCTCAGCGTATTAACCAACTGATGATTGGAATAGAGATTTTCTTAAATGACATGAACCAGTAAGTTTCTCAGCCTTTGCTGAAAGGTTTTTTGTTTGTTTTGGTGGCATGGTTTCAGTGCTGCAGCAGGCTGTTTAAAATTTTGCCTAGCCTTTTCTGCTTGCTTGTGAAGAACCTCCGAGTCAGCCAGTGGTGAAAGAATTGAGCCTTCCTTATCTCTTTCCTGGGAAGGTGCAGAGCCTTGAACCTATATATGTCCTAGTATTAATAGGTTCCCAGGGATGTGCTGGAGCTTTTCAAAGCTTTCTATTGACATCACATCCTCCAGCATTTCTTCTTTTAAATTATTTCGCCAGTCTCTTGTTAGCTCCAACTGGTATTACTGCCTCAGGAAACTGTGATGTTAAACAATTGTCACTGATAGTTTTTGACAAACGCCTTAGGGATAGAGATGTTCATGAGCTCTGAGTCAACTCAAATAAAGACAAGCCCTGAGCATAGAGTTTTTTAGGGGAGCTATTAGACAGATCAATTCTCTGGTAATAGAGTTTTTTGGGAGGAGCTTCAAATCTCTTGCTCCCTCTAATACCTTAGCTAGGTTGCTGATTTTTACAATTATTGTGGTTGTGAAGCTGTGATTTTCAAGGTTATCATGGAACAGGGCAGATGGGAATGGGAATTAGACAAGTTAAAATACCACAAAGATCACTGTTGTCACCAAGAGTCAGCCTTTTTAATTTTTCTTGAATAAATACTCCTTGAATTTTCAAGCTCCTATTTAATTTCCAGAGCTATGAAAAAGTTTATTTTGAAAAAAATTTGCTAGTATTCTTATTGCTTTTATGGATGAGCAGATTTTCCAAAATTCTTACTATATTATTTCAGAGTTCTTCTCCCATGAACAACCTTTTAAATGGTTCAGTTTCTCAGATGTGATACCATAGGATTTATGCTGTAATTCTCTATTAGAATTTTCATGAAGCTCTCTATGGCATCTTTATCTTTCATAAATATCTCAAATAGCCTGACGTTTATTGGGTTATTGGCCCATGGGGCAAGGATGAACATACTATAACCTGCCTCAATCGCCAGGCACTTTCTTCATCTGTCTCTACTTATATCTAACAGACTTCAATGTCATCTGATAAATGGGCTCAAACTCATTTATTCACAGGTACAGAATATCTTTCTTTCAAAACTCAAAGATAGCTCCAAGTATTATACTCCTTTTCTAGTGGTAAGAACTAAAAAGTACACTATCACTTTGGAGGGCATGTTCTAGAGTGCCCCCAAATACTATATCCTTAACAACTCAATTGATACAACAAACGCCTTAATCTGTGTAGGGTTTATTCCCCAACTTCTGAAGCACATACATCTCTTTATTGCATCAAGAGGACTTTTCACCTCTTTCTCATGGAATTTGTTATACATGATGTCATCAATATAGTGGGCAAAGTTGATATTGCTTGGAAAGTGCCAGATAATCTAGTCCTTTTAAATTATAGTGTGACAAATAGCAGTAAAGAGAAAAATCCCTGAGGCACGACCATAAATGTGTGCAATTGTTTATTTCATATGAATGCAAACTAATTTTGACACTTCTGTTGGAAGAAACAATTTGCTATTGGTCCTGAGCATCCACTCACATTCTTGCTGGGTGTGCCAAGAATGCAAGACTGAGTATTTTTTAACTCGACCATTTCTCATGATTGTGTTTGAGATGTGAGGTAACATTGTTTGTGCCCACTTATTATAATAATGGCAAATCCTCCAAGCTCTTTATTTGTCTTCTGGAACACAACCAATTGCAAGTTCAGGGATCTATGATGGGCCTTTTTATTTGCCTCTGAGAGACTGAAGAAAACCAACAGGTAGCTATGGCTACTGCTTTTGCTATACAGGCCTTTATCTCTGAGTCCAGGGTCTCATGTCTTCCAAAATCTCTGTCCTGAAACATTTAAAACATAAGTTGTTACTGTAAGTAGGGTAAAATCCTAGACTGCAGTTTTTGAGTATTGGCGATGAGGGTGGGATGCTGACATAGGTATGGATTTTTGGAATAGAAAGAATGAGGGCCAATGTGACTGGGGTTAGAGCATATGAAAAATGTTTGCAAGGTCTGGTAGTGAATGCTTTTTTCCTAGTATTGGGGTGGGCACAACTGTTCTACCTATTAGTGAATGTTTAGAGGCTGAATGATAAGAGGCAAGATTGAAATTAGTCACCTGAATGGTACCTAAGTTTATTTTCCTCCAAATGGGAGGAGGTAGGGATATTATAATAACAATGGGCAGCAAGCTCCTGGACCTTAGCTGAAAGACAGTGTGGCTACTGAGTAAGGACTCCCAAAGCTGGAACAAATGGTGTTAACCTATAGGGGTGGTTAACAAACTCTGAAAAATTTGAGAGATTACTTTTCTTTCCAAAGAGAGTTTTTAAGACTTCATGGGTGGATATGTAATGCTCAATTTCTCCAATGCTCAATCAAAAACTAATGTCTTTTTGGCTTCCCTATTACCAAAAAGAAGGCCCAGCCCCTTGTGGGATTCTTTAAAGATTGCAGACAGTATATGCCTCACCAAACATTCTTTCCATTCAAATTAAAATAATTTGTTCAGGGGATTAGCTAACTAGCCCTTGCATTAACTTGGTTTCTCTTAATGGATGGCAGCTACCCCTTTGAAGGGAGACTGAGCTCTCATTCTACTACCTGAGGCAGAGTTGCTGGTGCAGTAGTCTCTTTAACTTATACTTTCCTCTAACTCCCGGGGCCTGATTCACTGGTGATTCAACTAAACTGACACTTGATGGTGTGCCCGGGGACTGCAGCAGCTGATAGCCTCAGTCTAGGCTGTGCAGAACTGGAAACAGAGCGGTGATTCCAAATCAGTGGGCAGACCTGAAGGTTGTTCTCACAGCTCTGTCCAATATTCCCTTTGATATATTTACTGACTCTTGTGTTCTGCTAATGACTAGCCATTTATTTAGTCATTTGAATGACTACAGACAGGCTGATTAAAAATACCACTTTTTGAAACCACAGATTTAAATCACTGCTGCTGATTTGTTAGTCTCGGTCATGCCTATTGTTACTCATGAAAAGCATCCATTCTCTGACTGAAACTAAGCTACTGATTACACCCGCATTGCCCCAGTTGCTGCCTTGCCACATGAATCAGTCACAATGGCCATGGCCATGCATCACCATCAGGCTCTGGGGTTCTGTGTCTGATACCGAAGCTACGCTACCACTACATTCCAGGTTGGTGGCTCCTGCCAACAGATGATTCATTTTGTTTCACGATGAACACTTTGCCGAGGCTGTTGACCCTTCTCACTCCTGGCAGATTGTAGACATTGGAATTTTGATCTCCCTCAC
The DNA here is from genome assembly GCA_004027555.1 of Craseonycteris thonglongyai. Classification (NCBI taxonomy): domain Eukaryota; kingdom Metazoa; phylum Chordata; class Mammalia; order Chiroptera; family Craseonycteridae; genus Craseonycteris; species Craseonycteris thonglongyai. Next base: position 19,042 of record PVKE010019699.1, on the reverse strand, counting down.
CCCCGTATGGCTACCAATAACGTTATAGTGCTTCTGACCGTTTTTCAGGTTACAAGGTTGTGACTCAGTCCATGCCATTTGTACCATTGAAACTAATCAGTGTCATGCATTTTGCAGTCTGGACCTTCTACATATGACAATGATGTTTCTTCTGTCACAAAGGCCACCCAGCCTTTGGACATTCCATGCCCCCTACTACCGTGTTTTCCCGAAAGTAAGACATCCCCCAAAATTAAGACCTACTTGCAGTTTTGCCTCTCACTGAAATACGTATAAGGCATCCCCCCGAAAATAAGACCTAGTGCATCTTTGGGAGCAAAAATTAATATAAGACACTGTCTTATTTTCGGAGAAACAGGGTAAGACACTGTCTTATTTTCGGGGAAACAGAGTATAAGACACTGTCTTATTTTAGGGGAAACAGGGCATTTACAGGCTTTTGAATATTGTTTACTATGGGAAGGATTTTTTGATTCTACTATCCTCACATCTCCTTGAGGTTTAATACCTCAGTAAGAATGTGAATAGGGGATGCTGGGATGGCTTAGTGGGTTGAGAGCTTGCTTTGCAGCCCCAGGCGGGTGTCCAAGAATTGAATCCTGGCTCCGGTCCATGCAGACCCATATGCTGAATTGGGCTGTATTTCCTACATGGGAAGCCCCCAGTTTGGTTCTTGTCAGGGCATGGGAGGTCCCTGGCCCAGTTCCTGCCCTGGCAACCCTGTGTCCACCTGTGGAATGAAACTATATCAAAAAATTAAGGAAGTACAACTATGGATACTGCTGTGGGCTCTCCCCCTTCTCACTGTCTCTCTCTGTCTGTATGTCTCTCCATCAAAAACATAATATAAATACATCTTAAAAAAAAAAAAAAAGAATGTGACTAAATCTGTCCCCATAAAAGAATCAGCTCATCTCAGCTGCTTCCTGGGTAATGATTAGGAAGACAGTTCCGGCATCTAAAAAGGTAACATCTTAGGCCCTGGAGGGTATGGAGGACAGGGCATGATGAATATTGTTTTTCTTCTATATGCAGCCAACAGTCTGACCTGAGGCTGAGTTTCTCATCTCTGTTCAAGTGCTTTAAAAACAAAAATACTTAGGTGAACATAACAGGTCTTGACCTACCGTGCTGTGCTTGATGCTGTCAATGGCAATTCCCAAACATGAGGACACACAAACTCAACTTTGGTTCAGTTTAACTGATGATGTGCTTCTTCTGATGACTGTGCAGCCTTGGATTTTGACATGCGAGCCAATCAAAGCTTCATATACTTGGTGATGTAGTCCTTGCGGCTTAACAAAACCAGACTAATGATAATCCTAAACAAGTTTAACAACAAATCCTGAACCAGAGTGACTGGTTTCATATTTTATGTGGGGAGACTGGGCCCTGGAATGACTCTCCATTAGTGTTGAGGGGTGATTTGTGACCCATCTTTTATCTGCTATAATTGGAAATTCCACAGAAAGCTTTCTGTCACATTGTGTTGATTGAGACAGTTACACACACATGTCCATCCATATTTGATGTTATTTGTCACTATAAAAAGTGTTTGAGAACTAAAGTACATATTGGTACAATCACCTTTGGAATATATAATCTTCCATGCTTTATAACCATAGCATTTTATTTTCTCATCTAGTGAAATAGGCTTCATCGATTCTACCATATCCCACTATAATGAATCCACTTGTTTCAAATCTAACTGTATTTAGGTATTTTTGTGTTATTTATTCACATGTCTCAAATTGCTTCATTATTGCAATCAGCCTTGATGTCTGAATAAAATATTTTCATTATTAAATACCACCTCTTGGAGTATATACTCTATATGAAAAAGATTGTGTTTTGTTCTTGGCTGTAACCCATAGACTAAAACATTATCAGACGTGTACTAGGTAATCAGTAAATATTTGTTAAATAAATAAAGGCTGAAGGGCTCATGTCAGCCTTCAGCAAGCAGTCAACAGGTAAAGTCAATGGTCTGAGAGGCAAAACTAAGGGTGAGTAACAAGAGCCATTAGAGGTTCAAGTAAAAAAATGACCGAAGTTCAAGCAGCATGAACATTGCTATCAAATTTTGGATCAATTATCTTGGCAGAAATGGTTCTGCCTTACCTGGAACTATTTTATTAGCCTATCCAGGTGTGCAATAGTTTTATTTGGTCTTGACATTGTAAAGCAATGCTTGGCACCTAACAGTGATACATGGGCCAAAGGAATACCCATCCTTTTACTAATGCCTAAAAACTATGAAAATACTTTTATTTATATGATCATCTCTAATTATCTTATGAACCTTATAGATAAAAATTAATGGTCTCATTTTAAATGATTTACTTGTTTTTTTTTTAAAGATTTTTTATTGTTTTTCACAGACAGAGAGAGACAGAGGCAGAGAGAGACAGAGAGAAGGTGGAGAGACCAGAGCAGTCTCCATAGTTGTACATCATCAGTTTTCAAAATGGTTTTGTTCCACACAGGTGGGTGGAGTCATCCCTCATGGGAGGCATGCCCCCATGAGCTGAGGGCCGAACTGGGGGCTTTCCACATGGGAAGCTCACCCCAGTTCAGCACATAGATCCTAGGACTTCGATCCTTGGACCTCAGGGCTGCAAAGCAAGCACTCAATCTGCTGACCCATCCCGGCTTCCCTGATTTACTTGTTTAAGATGACTAGATTATAAATTGCCCAGATTTGGTGCAAGCTTTTTTATTCTTATTTTGCTTTAGCTTCCTTGTCTTGACCAATAGTACTCCAGTTACCTATTCTGATCTACTGCAGTTGTGAAAAACAGAAAAAAACACATTTTCAGTCTGAGCTTACCGTTTGGTGGAATAAGTAACTGTCCATGCAGAGTAATTTTAGTTGCAATAGAATGGCTATCTTAACAAAAAATATTTCTCCCACTGGATTACTGATTATACTAGCTGTAATTATCATAGTTTTAATTTGTTTACATTTTACTACATGATAAGCTCTTTCTTAAGTGTTCATTTTAACATAGTTTGTTAACATGGCAAATATATTTCATAGCTTTTATTCAATAATTGGAGACAAGATTTAAAGTGTTAGTATGTCTTGCAAAAATAATTAGTGAAGTTAGCATTATTTAAGATCTTTATTTGCTTCATAGAAAAACCCTTGAGTTCCCAAGTCAAATTTCTCTTCTTCTTCATCAACTTCAATGCACTGGTGAGGATTTCAGATTCTGAATTTATTTTATAGCCTGTTCCAAAGACAAAACATTTTTTGACCTGTTCAACAAATGTGAACAACAAACCTTTTTTTTAGTTTATTTGTCTGAAAATATGTATTTTGTCCTCTTGTTTTCACTTAGGAGATAAATTACACAAAATATAAACAATAAAATAAAAATAAAATCTGGAATAGAAAAATATGAATCAAAACAGAAAATAATGAACACTTCAGAAAGTAAAGTGCAAAGGAAATGATGATGGTCAAAGGAAAAGAAAATTTATGCATTCACCTGATTTACCTTGAAGAAAATGCATTAACTTTTTAGGAGGAGCAGATCATTTTCTTCCTCTAATTTTTTTTTTTTTAAGATTTATTTTATTGTATAGGCTGAGAGAGTGAGAGAGAGAGAGAGAGAGAGAGAGAGAGAGAGAGAGAGAGAGAGAGAGAGAGAAGAGGGCCCAGAGCAGTCACCATAGTTGAACTTCTTTAGTTTTCGATGTGGTTTTGTTTCACACAGGTTGGAGGGGGCAGTGCAGGGCAGGAACTGGGCTTGGTGCCTTCCGTGTGGGAAATACATCGCAGTTCAGCATTTGTGTCCACACAGGCCAGGGCTGAGATTCGATCCTTGCTCCCCAGGGCTGCAAGTGAGCATTTAACCCACTGAGCCATCCCGGCTTCCCCTTCTTCCTCTAATCTTTCAAATAAATTTCTAACACACAAGTGTCTTATGAGGTCCCTGAGCAAACTGATGAGCAGTATCCTCACAAACTATCACAGCATACTCAATAGAGGCTTTAAAATGCTTTTCATATGTGTTTCTCTACATCTCTTAACCAGGCTTTATGACACTAAAATGCAAGTCAGTTAGAGGCACATTAAAAGACCAGTACCACTGCTTCAATAGCCCCAACTGTTTCAAACTGTTTATTAATGCTTTTAAACAAGTGAAGTAATGCTTATAAAAGTAATTTAGTTGATAAAAATTCATGTCTTTCCTGGGTCTGGGGATCTGTCATCAAGGTGTCTAGTCTCTTCAGAGACATTAAGAATTTTGTAAAGCTAACAAATAAAATGTTATTTAAAAAAAAAAGATGATTGAGATTATTTCAATTTTTAGTACCAAAAGTGCATTTGCTGTGATTCCTCTCAAAAAAATAACATGACTTATTTTTGTGAAGACATCTTTTTTTTGGTGGTGGAGGGGAGAAATAAACAAATCAGGGGAACGCCACTTTTATATTTTTTAAAATTTGGGATCTCTGAAATATAACCTCCCAACATAGTGAGGTTCTTTTGTAGATGTATAGATATAAATATAATTATAATATTGTTTTTTTCTTTTTTTAATTGTTAAATTGAATGGTGTGACATTTGTTGGTAAAAACTACCTAGTTTCCAGGTGAACAATTCCACATTACATCGTCGATGTGTTGCATTATGTGCTCACCACCCAGAGTCAGTTCTCTTTCCATCAACATATATTCAATATTCCCTCCCTATTCCCCCTGACTCTCTCCCCACTTACTCTCAGGTAACCACTAAACTATTGACTGTATTCATGAGTTTTTATTTCTTTGTTACTTTCAGTTTTATATTCCACCTGTAAATGAAGTCATATGGTTCTTCATTGATTCAGTATGACTTATTTCACTTAGCATGATGATCTCAAGGTCCATCCACTTTGTCACAAATGACAATATTTCATATTTTCTTTTCACTGAGTAATATTTCATTGTATAAATGTGCCACAACTTCTTTATCCATTCATCTATCAGAAAACACTTTGGTTGTTTCCATTTGGGAACAAATGTTAATGAATCAACCCATTTGACAAAACAAAACAAACCTGAACAAAGTTTTTCTTAAACAAGGCCATCATATTAAAAAAAAATAGTAAAATTGCTTATTGAAATAGAGCAAACTTATTTTAAAAAAGTGCACACATCTTTTCATGCTTTAATAAATTATTTCTTTTTAGTGATGAATAGTAGTTCATTGTTTGGATGTAGCATAGTTCATTTCTGCATTCACCAACTGAGGGTCATCTTGGTTGCTTCCAGGTTTTTTTTTAAAGATTTATTTTTATTGTTTTTGACAGAGAGAGAGACAGAGAGAAGGGAGAGGGCCCAGAACAGTCTCCATAGTTGCACATCATTGGTTTTTCCACATAGTTTCATTCCACAGGTGGATGTGGGGCTGCACAGGGCAGGAACTGGGCCGGGGTCTCACCCCAGTGAGAACAGAACTGGGGGCACTCCCCAGCTCAGCGTGTGGGTCCACATGGGCTAAGGCTGGGATTCAATCCTCAGTCCCCTGGGCTGCAAAGTGAATGCTTAACCCACTGAGCCATCCCAGCTTCCCATGCTTCCAGGTTTTGGCAGTTACAAATAAAGCTGCTATAAACATTTGTGTGCAGTGTTTTTGTTTCCTTGTTTCCTTTTGTAGCATGTAGTAGTACTTCATTCCTTTTTATTTCCACATAATAGTCCACAAATATTATTTTTATATAATAGTCTGCAAATATTATTTCCACATAATAAAAAAAAGTGTTTATTAGAATTACCACAAGTGAACATGCATGATTAACTACAACCTAGTCAAGCAGTAAAACATTCTCATGTTCTTTCAAGTCTTCATTCTCTCCCTACCCACAGATAACCACACGTACTTTAAATGCCATAGTTTAGTCTTGCTATTTTTGAACTTTTTATAAAAGAAACCATACAGTTTGTATTCTTTTGCATCAGGTTTCTTTTGCTCAATATTATATTCATGATCCCCATACCAATGCTTATGTTGTGGTGTCTAGCAGTGATTCGCTAATTTTCATTTCATTTTTTTTAAAGATTTATTTTATTGTTTTTTACCAAGAGAGATAGAGAGAGAGACAAAGAGAGAAGAAGGAGGGCCCAGAGCAGTCTCCATAGTTGTACGTCATCAGTTTTTGACAACTTTCATTTCACACATGTGGGTGCAGAGTCAAGCAGGGCAGGAACCAGGCTGGGGGCCTTCCACATGGGAGTCAAGCCACCGTGAGCTGGGGGCCAAACTGGGGGCCTCCTACTTGGAAGCTCACCATGGCAGGAACCGAACTGGAGGACCCCCCAAATGGGAAGCACACCACAGTTCAGCATATGGGTCTGCACAGGCCGGGGCCAGGACTGGGACTTGATCCTCGGACTTTGGGGCTGCAAAGCAAGTGTTCAACCTGCTGAGCCATCCTGGCTTCCCCACTAGTTTTCATTTCTGAACAGCATTCTATTGTGTATACACACACACACATGTATATACCGTATTTTATTTTAGTCTATTCAAGTACTAATGGACATGAGATTTGTAGTTTGGGGCTATTGTAAACCTTGAATATTTTTGTTCAAGTTAGTTAACACATATATAAGGGAGATTGCTGAGTCATCAGAGAGGAATATTTTCAATTTTGATAGAAAGTGCCAATTCCTCACAGTATTGGACTAACTTACAATCTTGTCAGTGGTGTGTGGGAATTCCAGTTGTTCATTTTCCTTAACACTTCCTTCTGTCAGTCTTTTAAATGTGAGTTATTCTGGTGGTTATGCAGTGCTATTCCACTGTGGTTTTCATTTGCATTTCCATAGTGACTAATGACCACTTTGTCACATGCTTATTGACTATTTGGAAATCTTCTTTCGTGAAGGCTTCTGCCAATTTTTCTATTCGTTGTATGTCTTGTTCTCAAATAGTATTAAAAGTTTTTTATACATTGTATGTATGAGCCCTAGTTTTTTGGCCTCAATATTTTTATTCAAAAAGATTTTTAATTTTAATAAAATCTAATACATCAATCTCTTCAAGTTAGTGCTGTTTGTATCTTTTTCTATCCTAGGTTATGAAAATATTCTTCTTTGTTTTACTCTAGAAGCCTTAAGATTTACCTTTCACATTTAGATTCATGTCAAAGCTTGTCATCACAACTGCAATGAAGGAGTGGTAGACATAATAATAATAGTAATAATAGTAGTAGTAGGTGTCATTGGCTGTGTGCTAGGTCGTGGGCATTCTGGAATTTTAATCCTTGTAATAACACTGAGATGCTAGGTCGTGGGCATTCTGGAATTTTAATCCTTGTAATAACACTGAGATGTGTCTGTTATAAAGAAATTGAAGCTTAGGGTGGCTAAGTGTCTGTTGTCCTCCTGATAATAAAAGATGGAGAGAGAATTCAAATCCATGTCTGCTTCATTCCCTAGACCACCTATTTATTAATTACCCAGATTTCCTTCTTAGCGTTCTTGTTTGTGGATTGTGGGCAAAAGCTTTAAAACCTGTATAAATAATCAAAATGTAATAACTCTAATTCTAGGAGATAGAAATCTTTAAAGTGAATAAAATAAAAATAAAAAGCAACATTCAGTGGAAATTCTAAAGCAACACATCGATAAAATATAAAAAGATGAAATAACACACTGAGAACTCAGAAGAGAAGAAAATTAACCAGGAGTGGCAACAACAGAGCCTGACAAATGAAATCATTAATGTACTACTTCAATCTCAAAGCATCATGAAAAAGCAAATAAGAAAGAGGAAAAAACAGGGAAAATTGGTGAAAGTCAGGGACATAAAAATTTTGAGTGTTATTACTCTATAGTTTAGGTTTCTAAGTTCACACTCAATGGTCTTATTTCCTTGGTATTACTTTGTTTTCAAGCAAGTAAGCTCTCATCAAAATAGGGGGGATGGTATTTTTGTCATATTAGCTATTGTCAACATGACAAAATAAAAAACTTCTATTTTTTCTACTGGTTAAATCAGAATAATGTTTCTATTAATTTTTTATAGTAGTTTTTTATTTAAATGAGTAAACTCAGTGAAATAAGTAGCTACAAATTAAAAAAAATGAAAACAAAAATACAGCATATTTAATATCTCTCTCATTAATTTTCACTAATATCTTTCTCAGTAAGCATGACAATTATTTCCCTCGCAGTGACCAAGGAGAAACTTATGATGATCTTTTAGAACGAGAGTTAAATGCTCTATTGTGTGACTATTCTTTCATTCCCCTAATTTTTTTAATCATAAGTTTAATATGTTGTCAAATTTGGGTTATTGTTGTAATAGTATTTTTTTACTAAAAATTTTTTACTTAAAACAATTTTTTTGTACTGCCCAACACTGTCAATATTAAAGTACAGACAAAATTTTAAAACAATGCTTAAAAAATGACATACTGAAGTTTTAAAGCAAAGAGCTAAAGTATCTCATTTTAGCTTTTATGCCATTTATCTGATTTGTTAACAATGGTATTACAAAAAGGATGTTGAAATAGTTAAAGACACTTAAAAAGATGATAAATTTGTTACAAAATATTATACAACTGTTATAAATTTATTATAAGTATAAATTAGACTGTCATCACTATCAAAGACTTAAGCCCTTAATTATTAAGATTTCTTACTACATGATTTTAACTGAAGGAAATATCATGAGACTTGAATATGAAAGGCGAGGAACAAATGTACCTGGTGGGGTGAGCTAATTTTTTATGAAGATATTTAGTATGAGAGATCAGCACTTTTAAGTTGCTGTCCCTTCTTAGACTACAACACTATGCACTCACCTGGAGATAATCTAAAGAGACATTTTATGATACCCTTGACTAGTTTCTTGACCAAGGAGGTGAACAGATGGGGCTGGCAGGCCTCTCTGGAAGAACAAAAGGCTAAAGGTTACATTATTTTTCTCAGAGACAAATTGGAGGAAACAGAAAGAACTTACCAAGAAACAAGGGAGGATCAACAGAGTAAATGACAACTCAAAATAGAGATATAGAGTGAAAAAGGAAAAGGGTGCTTTTTTTTCTTTAGAGATTTATTTTATTGTTTTTGACAGAGACAGAGAGAGAAAGAAAGAAATGGGAGGGCCCAGAGCAGTCTTCATAGTTGTATGTCATCAGTTTCTAACATGATTTTTTTCCACACAGGTGGGCTGTGCAGGGCGGGAACCTAGTGGGGGCCTCCCGCATGAGAAGCACACCCCAGTTCAGCATATGGGGGACTGGGACTTGATCCTTGGACCTTGGGTCTGCAAAGCAAGCACTTAACCTGCTGAGCTAGCCAGGCTTCCTTCCTGTACCCACCCCCACCCCCCATTTTTTAATAAAAGAAAAATGACCATTCAAGGAGAGAAAAAAACGAAAGGTTAGAAAGTTCCCATGGTTTTGATGTGTCTAGTTCCTTGTGTAAGCAGTGGGTACTCTGTTCACTATCCTAAGGTGTTCATCTATTATTTTAATTACAATTGTAGGCAATGCCATGCATATAATATAAATAATGCTCCTAAAAAACCAGTATACTTAATGCTGACAGTGAATAGTTATTTATTCAATTAGCAAATATTTATTGAACACTATTTATGTGATAGGAATATTCAAAATCTGGATGCACAGATCTGAAAATACATAATTCCTGACTTCAAGGAATTTACAACAAAAGTGTGTCCAAATCAGCAATCACTACAAAACAAATGTGTGTAGTGTTATATGGAAGAAGAAATGGTGCTATTTAAGGGGAGAAAAGAGAATGAAATTTTACTTTGAAGAGAGGCAGGCTTTGTAAAGAAGAAAATCACTCAAATAATTTTAAAATTTAAGTAGAACTTTACCAGATGGACAAGAATAAAAATAATTCCAGGTAGAGGTGCTATGTTTAGTAAAAATGTCTAAATATTAGATTCTGTATAGCCTCCTGTATACAAAGGCAATGGGAGTCTTTAAAGAATGTTCAGTTATTGGCATGCAGGATTTGCATTTTGGAGTTTCTATTAGCTTGTCAAAGTTATTCTGGAAATGACACCAGAAGAAAAAAATAGTAATAGAAATGAACACTGAAATTTATTGTTTACTATGGTCAATGAACTCCTTGAAGCACTTACTATGTGTGGTTGATTTCATTATTGATTCTGTTTCGTAGATGCGGAAATGGAGGCACTGGGGAGGCAACTGACTTGCCCTAGGTCACACAGTTTGAAAATGGCAGAACCGGATATAAACAGCCAATCTTGATGCAGAATCTGCGTTATGAAACACAACACTTATATTATGAAAAGGCTGTTGCCAAATTGATGAAAAGTAATCTGAACATTAAGTAAAAGCCTTTGAAAAGGGCCTAAGAAACGAGTGAGAGATCTTTGAGTAATATTTAAGGAAGAAAATCAGGAGGACTTGGTAGCTGATACGCTATTAGTAATGAGTGTGATGCATGAGTCTAGAATGGTTCTTTGATTCCTGCATAGAATCATCCATCCTTTAGATATCTGAGCATGGTATTCTTTCAAATACCATGTGAAAAGATTGGACTATAGTGTTTAGTGAAAACAACATAGTTTTTGTCTCAATTTTGTACCTCTGAATTTTTATTGATTAAATAATCAGTCTGTTCAATGTAAATTTCTATTGAAGAGAAGAAATACACCATTTTAAATTAGAATATAAGGACTGAGCTAGGGTGGAGTTCAGAGAGGGCTTTATTGAATAAACGATATTGGAGCGGAGATCTCAGGGATGGATGGACAGGCATCAGTTAGAGTGGGGTTTGTTGATGTGGTGATGATGTAGCATGCAGTGAGAGAGACTTGAAGAGAAGCACATTCAGGAGGGATGACAAGAATATCCAAATACAAGTATATATGGGACGGTAGCAAATATGGCTTTGCTGTTAGAAAAAGCCACCAGAATGGTTTCAGGAGTGGGGCAGGCATGACTTGATGCTGATGTAAGATTGCCAGGCCGTATGTGAAAGGGAGAAAAGCTGGGCACTAAGGGCTAAACCAGCCTAACATTTAAGGTCTGCAGAGAGATGGAATTACCTTACAATTGCCAAACTAATGGGATCCAAGAGAAAAACCAAACTGCACAGACGAGGAAGAGATCATTTTAGAGAGGTATGGTCAGTGCCACAGAAAAGTCAAACAAGAGCTAATCTGTGAATTTGGTAACTTGTTAGTCGATAGTGACCTTGGCAAGGCCAGTTTCAGTGGCGTGGTCAGTAGAAGCCAGACTGCGCTGAAGGGAAATAAACATTAAGAACATGGAGATTGTGAAGCATACTTGCCTGACCACTTTAAATGACTAGTCTTGAAGGGTAAGAAAAAGGTGACAGGGACCAGAGAAAATGTCAAGGAAGTTTGTACTGTTTGTCTTGTTTTGTTTTATAATGAAAAGTCCTGTACAAATTTATAAGCTAGGAAGGGAGAGGACATGGAGAAAAGAATGTGAAAGGGGCATAAGACATAGGGGCTCACTGCTACAGAAGGTCTTAGAGGAGAGGCTAGAGGACTGTACGTGCACAACTGTCACATGAGGCATCTCATGATCTGTCAGGAGGGTGGATTATAAGGACAGATGGTGCAGCTGGTGGTGACTACAGTTGCCTGCAGACATGAAGTGCTCGTAATACCAGACCCAGTTCTAAACTCTGTTCCTGTGCTATAAGTTAGTCTTCCCATGAAGGAGGAAACCAGCCCAGAGAGCTTAAGTGACTTTCCCAAGGCCACATAGCTAGTAAACGACAGAGCTGGAGTCTGAAAGTAGAGTTGCCTGCTTCCCACCCAGAGACTCGGGAAGTTCCGTCTGGATGTGCAAACTTTATTTGTCCATTCACTCCCTCTCAAGAGAGGCTTTTTACCCCCTTCTCTTCTAGTAGAGATAGGAGTTCGCATTTTGTTAAATTAAAAGACAAACATTTAGAGATCTATCTGGCTCATTAAACATTTTAAATCATTATTTGTTAAAAATGTCATAAACAGCCCAAGCATTCTAAGAGAAGACAGGTTGAAACAATCTAGCAGCATTTGCTGTTTAGCTGGGAATTTCCTGAGTCTAAAAGCTTCCTGGGCCTCTCTGGAAGTTATTGGCTGTGATACAGGGAATTAGCAACCCTGAATAGGGGTGTGAATTTGGAATCCGTGCTGTGGTGACAAACAAAGGAGTTGGCCAGTGTCTCAGACTATGCTCTTGCCCCCTGGATGGAAAGGGCATGCCCATGCACCATACAGGTGCACTTTACATAGATCCCCCGTCAACTTTAGCTTTAAGAGCAGACTTAGCTCAGGGTTAATCCACTGGGTCAGAACAGACAGGAGTTCTTGGCAGAGCTCCCCTTGCCTCCCTCAGTTCCATGGTGACACACTGGTTGTCATGGCTAGTCTGCAGAGCTTGAGCAGGTCTGAGCAGGCCCAAAGCTCTGACTATTCCCCACTACCAAATGCTGTCACACATGCCTTCCTGGTACAATAGGCTCAGGGACTACAGTAACTAGACCCTGCAGATAATAGGATACATACTGAAATGAACAGTCCCACTTGCAAAGTTTATGTTCATTTTACTTATAGGTCTGGATGACTGTGCTGATGGGGTTGGCTGTGGTCTGGATTTCCCCCTGTGTGAACTACTATAACAGGAGCACACAAAAAGACTAAGAATGATGCCAACAATTATAGCAACAGACTGAAGAACTGATAAATGTAAGTGAGAGCTTTATGTAAGAAAGGGAAAGAATGTGGATGTTAAAAAGATCATACAAGTTCATCTCAAAAAGGACTTCAACTCAAACGACTTGATGCATATCTGTCTCAAACTCCAGAAGACTGAAAATAATAGTAGAGTGGGGCAGGGTAGGGGCAGGTCACGGGGAGTTCCGGCATAGACAGCATCAGCCCTATTATCCTTATCATGAATTGGATAAAGTATCTTCTCAGGAAGCTGTTTGGTATCCCTTGATAAAGTTATGTGGTAAAGAAACCTTACAAGAGGAGGGGGGAAGGAGAGAAGGAGGGGAGGTGGGAGAGAGCATCAGAATTATGGACACACTCAATAGTTTGGTGGTTACCTGGAGAGGGGGGAGGGGGGAGGGGGAGTTAGTGGGGGGAGGTGGGAGTGGACACTGGATATATGGTGATGGAGGGGGACCTGATTCTGGGTGGTGGGCACATAATGCGATTCATGGGTGATGTGATGTGGACTTGTACATCTGGAAACTATCTAATTGTTACCAACCAATGTCTCCCCATTAAATTTAACAATTAAAAAAAAAAGAAAGAAAGAAACCTTACAAGGTTATTACCTTCAGAATACAGCTGAAGTTGCTCCTTATTTCTCTCCAGGCAGACTAGTCTGATATTATTATTTATTTGTATTTTTGCCTTGTTTTGAAAATGACTTTTTATCTTCTGAAATTCATAGTCTGTAGTAGTATAACATGAACAGATAAGACAATAAACTCAGGAAAATAAACCTGAGGGTGTGTGTGTGTGAGAGAGAAGAGAGAGAGAGAGAGAGAGAGAGAGAGAGAGAGAGAGAGAGAGAGAATAGAAGTTATATGACAAATTGTGAGACTGATAAATACTTTTAAAAACAAGAGTTATCTTTTAGTTTTATGTTCAGCCTAAACTTCCCATCCATAGTGTATTACAATAAAAACATATGTCTTTGAATTTAACAAAATGCAAACTTATATCTCTGCTAGAAGAGAAGATGGGGAAAAGCCTCTCTTGAGATAAAGTGAATGGACAGATAAAGATTTCTTATCCCAGACAAAAGAAAATAACCTAGGAAGGCAGCCAAAAAAGCAGATACCAAGGAGAGAAATGAAAAGTAATGCCAAGAGGCAAATGCATAAAAAAAGATTTAGAGGTCTGACTAATTAAAAATTTAAAAGCTTTATTTGTCAAAAATATCATAAACAATCCAAGTGCTCTAAAACGGAGGACAGGTTGAAACAATCTAACTGCCTTTGTTGTGTAGGTGGGAATTTGCTGAGCCGGGGGGGAAGTTTGGCTGAGGGAGGTTAAGCATCAGGTCAAAATGACTCTGCCAAGATGTGAGCTGATGTCTCTTTGCTCCATTGTACGTGCTATTAGCCATCATTTCTCATTTTTATTCTTTCATTTCCTTGGGATTTATTTATTTCATTCTCTCTTAAAGTTTGTTGCTTCCTTTATTATTTCATTTTTTTATTGCTAAGTGTATTGGAGTGATATTGGTTGGTAAAAATTATATAGGGTCCAGGTGTACAGTTCTACATTACATCATCTATGTGTTGCATTGTGTGCTCACCACCCAGAGTCAGTTCTGCTATTACCATATATTTGATTCCTCCTTTCTCTTCCCCCCATCTCTTCTTACCCACTAAACGATTGACTGTCTCCATGAGTTTTGGTTTCTTGGTTGCTTTCAGTTTTATATTCTACATGTAAGTGAAGTCATATGGTTCTTGATTTCCTTTTTCTGTCTGGCTTATTTTGCTTAGCATGATGCTTTCAAGGTCCACTCATGTTGTCACAAATGGCAGCCTTTCATGTTTTCTTTTGGCTGAGTAGTATTCCATTGTGTAGATGTACCACAACTTCTTTATCCAGTCATCTATCAAAGGACACTTTGGTTGTTTCTATGACTTGGCCACTGTGAACAGTACTGCAGTGAATATCAGAGTACATACACCTTTGCAGACTAAGGTTTTTCAAATTTGGGGGGTAGATACCCAGACAAGGCATTACTGGGTCATATGGTAACTCTATTCTTAAAATTTTGAAGAACATTCATACTGTATTCCATAGTGGTTGCACCAATTTACATTCCCACCAGCAATGTAGGAGGGTTTGTTTTTCTCTATAGCCTCTTCCACATTTGTTATTACTTGTCTAGATGACAGCCATTCTAACAGGTGTGAGGTGATATTGTGGTTTAGATTTACAAATTCTTCAGTAAAGACACAATCTTGGGGAAGCTGGGATGGCTCAGTGGGTTAAGGGCTCACTTTGCAGCGCTGGGGACCGGGGATTGAATCCCGGCCCCGGCCCGTGCGGAACCATATGCTGAACTGGGAGCTCGCTTAGTTCAGTTCTCTCTCTGTCTCTGTATCTCTCTCTCTGTCAAAAATAAAAATAAATAAATAAAAATATATTTTAAAAAAAGACACAATCTTGAGTGAAAAGTAAAGAGAACAATTATAAAAATTCATTACACTAAAAAAAGGAAGAAAACTTCAAAGAAAGTAGTTTAGTCCTGACTTGCATTATTTTTTACATATTTTGTGCTTATCTTTCTTCCATTCAAATTAAACTATATTTCTTTATTGCTAGGGTAGAGATGATTAGTTTTTCTTAGATAACGCTCAACACTGTGCCTAATATAGTGCTAAGGGCGTTGTTAGGCATTGAATAACACTTGCGTATTTCTTTTTACAATTCAGGCAGAAATAATGTCCCAGCAGAAGTACCACCTCTTTTTTCATGAGCTGGTAATCTATACCAAATCTTTTATTACAAAACCATAGGCATGTAATTCTGAAACATAACAATATCACACTCAATCACACTATATGACATTTTAGGTGAAATGTTCAAATTGCTGTCTGTCTAATGTGAGACAAAGCAAGCCTTATAATGTTGCGGCATTACTTCTGCCAGATACTGTATTTGAATAATTATAAAAACAATAATAGCTAACATTTACTAAATTTACAATGGGCAGTCCTGGATGCTTTACACAGATTACGTATTTAATCCCTACAACAACCAAAAGAAGTTACCAAGTGAAGCAACATTCATTAGACAGATGAAGGTAGAATAATAACCTAAAAGTGTTTGTTCTTCACCCTGAGGAATCTAAAATTCACCTAAAAATGTAAAACTCCGTGGAAAGCTAAAACATTTTATCTCATTATTAAAAAAATATTATCTCCTAAACATATACTTTGTATGAAGCACCATGTAAGGTATTTGTGGGAGGCTTTGACTGCTACCCATAATTATGAGAAAAGTTTTATGTTTTTCACCTTCAACTTTAACAATCTTCTCCTGTAGAAGGAAGAAAGCTAAGATTTCATCCCCAGCAGGTATAATAAATTGATAATTTGATAAATCATAATTGAGCATTTCCTAATTTAGAAACATTAAAGATTGCTAGTTAAAGCTTAATTTATATTAAAAAAAAAGTGTTGGTGAGGATGTAGAGAAACTGGAAACTTTGTCTTATTGGTATGAATATAAAGTGGTGCAGCCACTACGGAAAACAGTATGGAGGCTTCTCAAAATATTAAAAGTAGAATTATTATATGATCCAGAAATCCCACTTCTGGATATATACCTCCCCAAACTGAAAACAGTGTCTAAAAGAATATTTCTATACCCATGTTCATATCAGCATTATGCACAATAACCAGAAAGAGGAGGAAACCCAGTGTCCATCAATAATTAAATGAATAAACAACATAAAGTATATACATATGATGGAATATTATTCAGACTTAAAAAGGAAGGAAATTCTGACATATACTACAAGATGGATAAACCCTGAGGACATTATTTTAAGTGAAATAAGCCAGTTACAAAAAATGATAAATACTATAATATTCAATTTGTAAGAGGCAGCTAGTAAAATCAAATTCATAGGCAGAAAATAAAGTGGTTGTTGACAGAGACTTGAGAAAAAGAAGAATGAGGAATTGTTATTTAATAGATATAGAGTTTCAGTTTGCAAGATGAAAAGAGTTCTGGTGATTGGTTGCACAGCAATGTGAATGTACTTAACACTATTGAACTGAACACTTAAAATGGTTAAGATGGTAAATTTTATTTTAATTTTTATATATAATGAATAGACTATATTTTTCCATGTGTAAAATACTTTTGTCTAAAATTGTTAGACCAAAAATTTGGGGTCATTTTTTACATGGGAGTAATCTGTGTATGATTTCTTGATGTTGGGTTAGAAAAATAAGGTTGTATTATACATGAGGGCATCTTATACACAAAAAAATACAGTAACCACAATTAAAAAAAATTAAAGGTCCTTAATTCAGTTATTCTTATATAAATGCAAACTTTTTTTATTACCATTTTTTTTCATACACCTTTTGAACAATGTTTTCCAATATGCAGAAAACTCCATTTATGTTTTGCAGCTTTGGCTCTACGTATGGTGAATATATATATATATATATATATGCAAAACTGAAAGCATAGAAACAAAATATAAAATAAATGAGTGCTTACTTCCCAACTACTAATAATGTGCTCAACTATTCAAAATGGTAACAACATTTGGAATGCTTAAATTAAAGTTTCCAGATAAAGAACCTATTTTTGACTTGAAATGAAGAACAATTAATTCTACTATAGGCTTCAGTAGTGATGATAATATTGGGGCCTGATTATACTTTATAATGATACCAGGTAGAGTAATTTAAAAATGTTTTATTAGATCTATGAAGGGATCATTTTGTGACCTGCATTTAAAAAATTCACTCTCTGAAGGATTATCTGTGGTTAGGTCAAGTTATATGTTTGAAGTTGATTAATCCCTTTCTGGAGATCATTGTCATAATTCATACTGTTTACAATTAATCCCTTCTCTAATCTGGACCTAAATTATTTTTATGTAAAATTATAGAATCCATGCAATATTCATATCTCACATATAGATGCATAATAGTGGGAAATAGCCTTGTCATTATCTATGGATTAATTCTAATTTGGTAGAATTATCTCTCTCCAGAGATAGATTATGAAAGACTTTTAAAAGAACAGATTTCCATACTAACTTTGAACTTAATCAGCTATTTCATAATTATTCCAAAACTGCTACTAGGAATCCCATGGCTTCTTATTATTCATAGCAGCAAGACAAAAATGTATGCAAACTTTCTTCATTTTAAGAGGTGGCAAAAGGTCTCAGAGATTACCCTTCATATGTTAATATTTCAGAACACTGTTATTTTGGCGTAACAGTGAAAAAGAAAAGTAACTTTCAAGATTCTTCAGTATTCTTTTTTTTCTTAATCTCAAAACCATTTTTTGTATAACTAAAATTCTTTTAGTGCTTCTGCAATTATTAAGTGAACTCTCATTTATAATGTTTTACTAGAAAAAATATTGAGTTATTATAATTTGAAATGGAATTACAAAATAAAATGTTTTCCCCTCAAACTGTTTTGTGCATATCCCCTCAACAGCAGCTAACGCATTGAATTCCAGAAATGTTCTGAAGATATTACTGGTTAGTCACAAAAACCACATAGGACCATATTTCCTGGTTTGCTGTTTTTCCTTTCCTGGTTTTATTTTTTATTATATATACATATATATAACATTTTAAAAATTAAATTCTTATGTATGATATATGTATACTCCCAATATTTTAAATTAGATGCTGCATTGCTACCTGAAGCAGGTAAAATATTTAATTGCATAGGCATGTACAAATTTAACTAGAAATATTTTCAAGTCTTTACTCTTAAGGTAGTTACCTAATTGATGAAGATATTTTGTGTTTTTAGTTGTGTGTTAGAGCCTGCTTCTATGACTTGTTCTCCCAATACTATAAGTTAATGGAAGTCAAGGATTGTCTTTCCCTGGTATGAGTCTTTTGCAAAAGCTCCAAAGGTTATTCTGATGGAAAACCTGATTGAAGAACCACTGCCCTAGAAATATATCCAGCAATGCACATAGGCAGCATGTGGTAGGTGGCAAGCCTCCTGGTACAACCATGGCAGACATAATTGACTGTGGGAATTCCTCCGATTAGCCTCAAGATTCATCTCTAGGAACTTACCATTTTGGAACCAAATTTGGAATCTATTTATTATCTCATGTCTAAAATGTTTTCTATCTTTGTATAGGGATTGACTCTTGGACAAAGTTATTCTCTGTATTGCTAGAAAGAAGTATTGAGTGATATCATGGAATTCCAAAAAGTTCATTTTTCAATTAATGGAAATAACTGAAGTTGATGCTTTCTTTCTTTCTTTCTTTCTTTCTTTCTTTCTTTCTTTCTTTCTTTCTTTCTTTCTTTCTTTCTTTCTT
>PVKE010019698.1:0-28193 GCA_004027555.1 Craseonycteris thonglongyai | reverse complement strand
TATGACCTCACTTATAGGTGGATTATAAAACTGAAAGTTACAAAGACACAGAGACCTATGGACACACCCAATAACTTGGTGATTGCCTGAGGGAAGGGGAGGAGGGGGGAGGGAGAGAGGGAGGGGAGGTGGGAGAGGGCACCAGCATTATGGACACACTCAATGGTTTGGTGTTTACCTGGAGAGGAGGGAGGAGGGGAGAGGGAGAGTTGTGTGGGGAGGGGGCAGTGGGCACTAGATATATGGTGTTGGAGGGGGACCTGATTCTGGGAGCTGGGCACATCATGCGATGCATGGGTGATGTGATGTGGAGTTGTGCATCGGGAAACTCTCTAATTGTTACCAACCAATGTCACCTCATTAAATTTAACAATAAAAAAAATAAAATTAAATTTAAAAAAAGAAAAAAAAGAAAAGAAAAGAAAAAAATAGTGTTAGTACACTAGGTAGTCATAGAGAAGATAAAATGGATCAATTCCTTATACCAAAGCCCAGGATAAATTCCAAACAGATCATAGATCTACAAATAGAAAATGAAGCCACATTAGTATTTAGGACAAAGAAAAAAGGAGATTCCAGGATAGCTCAACAGGTTGAGCACTTGCCTTGCAAGCACGAGGTCTGGGGATCAAATCCTGGTCCCAGCCCCTGCAAAGCCATGTGCTGAGCTTCAGAGCAGCTGGTAACCACTAGAATGGTGGTGTAGGTTTTCGCCTCCCATGCAGGAGGCCCCCAGTTTGGTTCCCAGCCCACGCAACCCCACCTTCACCTGTGTGGAGTGAAACCATGTCACAACTAATAATGTACAACTATGAAGACTATTCTGGGCCCTCCTCCCTTCTCTCTCTCTCACACACCTTCTCTCAAACAATAAAATAAATCTTTTTAAAAAAATAAAAATAAAAACATAACTGAACATCCAAAATGACTGAAAAAAGTGGGGAAAACTTTACTTACTGCGACTAAAAATCTAGAAGTAAAAAAAAAAAATACATAAATTTGAGTACAAGACAGTCCATCTTCTACATGAGAAAAAAAAGAAAAAGAAAATCAATTGCTCCTGGCACTAACCAATGATAATATACGAGGGCAGTTCAGAAAAAAAAAAAAGAAAACAGCCATAAATGCCTTTATTTTTCATATTATATGGCTGGATACTTTCCAGACAGCTCTTATATAGTAGGAAAAGAAAAACAGTATCATAATGATATTAGAATATACCTAATAAAAAATGTACAAGAGGGGAAGCTGGGATGGCTCAGTGGGTTAGGCACTCACTTTGCAGCGCCGGGGACCGAGGATCGAATCCCGGCCCCAGCCCGTGCGGAACCATATGCTGAACTGGGAGCTCCCCTAGTTCAGTTCTCTCTCTGTCTCTGTATATCTCTCTCTCTCTCTCCCCTCTGTCAAAATAAATAAATAAATAAAATATATATTAAAAAATGAAGAAAAAAAAATGTACAAGAAGTAGTACAACTATAAGACTTAACTAAAAGATAATAAAAAATGACCTAACTAAAGAGAGAAACCAGTTTTGAGAAAGGGAAGATTTATTATAATAATATTGTCAATCCCTTCTCAAATAATCTATAAATGCAATGTAATCACAATTATAATATCAAGATTTTTCAAGGAAATGTACAAAGTGATTCTAAAATGCATATAAAAAATATAAATATAAAGATGGTACAGCCACTTTGGAAGAAAGTTTGGTGGTTTCTTACAAAACTAAACATACTCTTACCAAAATGATCAGCAATCTTGCTCCTTGGTATTTACCCTTAGGAGTTGAAAACTTATGTCCACTTAAAAATCTGTACACAGATAGTTACAGCAGCTTTATTCATAAATGCCAAAACTTGGAAGCAACCAAGATGGTAAATAAATGAAAGGTGGTACATCCATTCAGTAGGTGAATGGGTAAACTGTGGTACATGCAGACACTAGAATATTATTCCGAGCTTAAAAGAAATAAGATGTCAAGCCATAAAAAGACATGTAAGAACCTTAAATGCATATTACTACCAAAGTGGAAAAAAAAATCTGTAAAGTCTACATGGTATATGAATCCAACTGTATGACATTTTGGAACAGGCAAAACTGTGAGACAATAAATAGATCAGTGATTGCCAGGGGTTGGTTGGGAGGGAGGGATGAATAGGTAGAAGAACACAAGGATTTTTAGGGCAGTGAAAATACTGGGGAGGCCGGGATGACTCAACAGGTTAAGCACTTGCTTTGCAGCCCTGGGGTCCAAGGATCAAGTCCCAACCATGGCCCATGCAAACCCATATGATGAACTGGAGTGTGCTTCCCATTCAGGAGGCCCCCAGCCCAGTCTCTGCCCTGTGGAGCCCCCACCCACCTGTGTGGAACAAAATCATGTCAGAAACTGATGACATACAACTATGGAAACTGCTCTGGGCCCTCCCCTTCTCTGTCTCTCTCTGTCTCTGTCTCTATCTCTGTCTCTGTCTATCAAAAACAATAAAATAAATCTTTAAAAAGAAAGACAATACTCTGTAGGATATAGTCATAATAGATACTTGTCATTATAAGTTTATCCAAGCCTGTGGCATATACAACACCAAGAGTTAACCCTAATGTGAACTATGGATTTTGGGTGATTATAATGTGTCAATATAGGCTCATGGATTGTAAATACATGTACCACTTTGGTGTGGATGCTGCAAATGGGGGAGGCTGTGCATGTGTGGGGGCAGAAAGTATATGGAAACTCTCAATCTTACTATGAGCCTAAAACTGCTCTAAAAAAAATTATCCTAGTAAATAAATATTTTTTTTTAATTTAAGTGTAAATATTCAAAAGTACTAATAGCAAGTTTGAAAAAGAAAAGAGAGGGAACGTGCCCTACAAATATCTAAGCATATACAACTATAGGAATAATCCTGTTTGTGCTGGAGCAAGGCTAGACCAAGAGAATGTACTTGAAAGCTTAGACATGGGTCCCTATGTCTACAGAAGCATCTGAAATGGGTAGGAGGGAATAGGACCTTTTAAAAATGGTACTAAGTCAATTGATTCTCCACTTGGGGAAAAAATAATGTTTCTATACATTGTTCTCAGATGACAG
Organism: Craseonycteris thonglongyai; assembly: GCA_004027555.1. NCBI lineage: Eukaryota > Metazoa > Chordata > Mammalia > Chiroptera > Craseonycteridae > Craseonycteris > Craseonycteris thonglongyai. The sequence continues at coordinate 25,098 of PVKE010019698.1, read as the reverse complement.
ATCTAAACATTCCAAAAAAAGTCAAACCATTGGAAGAAAATGTGAAACTAGGAAAGTCTTCTTAAACAAATCACAATCAGATATTTACATGAATTAAAAATGATAAATTTGACTAAAAATGTAAAAGTCTGAATACAAAATCAAAATAAACAACATGAAAAGTCATGCCACATACCAAAGAGTACATTTACCACACACCTAAGAAAGCATCCAGCCTACATAAAGATCTCCTAGGGAAAAGATAACCCAATAGAAAAATTAGATAGACAGGATTCATTACAGAGAAAAACCACACAGACAATAACATGAAGATATATTATCTGTCCCTTGCTTCTTCTAGCTTCTGGTGGCCATTTGCTTGTGGCTGCATCACCCCAGCCTCTGCCTCTGTGGTCTCGTTGTCTCTTCTGTGTGGTAATAACTCCTTCTACCTATGTCTCATAAGGATACCTGTGAGTGCAGTTAGGTCATACCCAGTAATCCAAGGATATGCTCCCCACCTCCAGATCCTTAATTTCATCACATGGTTTGCCGTAAAAAGTAAAAGTCATGCTTCTGTCATCTAAGGTAATATTGACAGTTTCCAGGGATTATAATGTGATTCTTTTTGTGGGAGGGAGGGGGCATTTTTCACCCTACCACAGGCTAGTTGACTCGTTTTCCTTGGTGTCGATTGGGGTTAATAATAACTATCCAATAGGACTGTTGTGATAATTGAATTAGTTAATACATGTAAAGCTCTTAGAACAGTGCCTGAATATAGTACCTGCTCAAGAAATAGTACCTGCTTGTAGGAAATAACATCTCCCTGATGAAAAACAATCTGCAAAGAACAAGGCTGTCTATGTAAGGAGATTAATTAAGGGGCTCAAAGAGCACAGAGAAACACTATGACAGATCCCCAAAGATGTGTCAGCATGACTTAAAATAGATCACACAAGTCTGTAGTGCATGAAAGATCAAGAAAACAAAATCCCCTTCTAAGACTTAATCACTCAACTACTGCGCATGTCATATCAATCCTCTTAACTATATAAGTCATTGCATAGAAAATGTCTCCAGATGTAGAAAACGAGATTACACAGATTTTACAAAGCAAAGAATAGAGCCAAATTGCATTAGTTCACCTACAAATTCTTCAACCAAGTAAAGACAAAGTGATCCTCCCACCTCAAACAAAAGAAATAGTATCTGCTACTCATACTCATAATAATAGTAGTACTGAAGATTTTTGTTGTTGTTCTTTTTTGAAGGATTTTTTTAAGACACAAAGAGCCCAACCCATTACAAAAAGAAGACTGATTTTAAAAATTCAGCTCTATTAACATTTAAATTATCTATATAATAAAGACCTCAGTAAAGTAAAAAGAGAAACTTCAGGCTAGAATATATTTACAATGCACGAATGAAAGATTAAAATCTACAACTATAAAAAATTCCTGTAGATCAATAAGAAAAAGACAACCCTATTTTTTTTTAAAAAATAGGCAACAGATTTAAGCAGGCAATTCACAGAAAGGAAATGTAAACAGCCAATAAATATGAGGCAATGTTTAACCTAATCAGTAATCAAGGAGATGCAGTTAAAACAGCAGTGAGATTACACTTCACTTTTATTAGGTTGGCAAAACATGAAAAAGTATAACAATATACCAATTAACAGCAAGGATAGAGAGAAATGGTGAGAGTATAGATGGTTACAACTGATTTGGAGCTCAATCTAAGCAATGTTTATACCACATTTCATCAAATGTAAGACAACACTGATTACAAGATGCATCATTATTTTGTGTACCAATAAAATAACAACTCTTGTCAAATGATTGTAAGACATCATGAATTTCAGAGATGTTAAAATAAGGGGAGAAAGGCATATCTCAGGCTCGATGAAGTACTGTAATAGAGGAGAAAACAAAAACAACCTAAATGTTTATTCATCAGAGAAATGGCCAATAAAATGCCCTATACATTCTTAATATGAAATTCTGAAGGCAGTTAAAAAGAATAGATCACCACAACAGATATTACTGAGTAGAAATAGCAAGATGCAGAATCATCATATCCAACAGCATGACCTTTATGTACACACACACACACAAAGTCACAACAGACTTGTAAAAATTACCTTTTGTAGTACAGCGATTGCATCTATGCCTCCATTTTTTTATACTTCCCAGAATCCATGCCCTTTTGTAGTGTCTGTCCCTACTGACTCTGGGCTAAGCTATGTGACTTGCTTTAGACAACGGTAGAAAAGCTTGCCTCCAGCAAAAGCTTGCTGAAACACTTAAGGTGTTACCTTATTGGCCCTCTCCACTAGACAAAGGGGAATCTAGAAATTCCCCAATGGAAAAGTACGTGGAAGAGAGCAAAGCAGATCTAGTCCAGGCCACCCAGACCACAGCTATCCTGCAAGGCAATCACAGGGGCAGCCCCTATCAGTTGAACTACCCAGGCAATCTGAGAACACATGGATAAATGGTTGTTCTCCAGAGCAACAGCACTAAGTTTTGGGGTGATGCATTAAGAAATAGGACTGGGGGAAGCCAGGATGGCTCAGTGGGTTAAGCGCTCACTTTGCAGCCCCAGGGACCAAGGATCGAATCCCGGCCCCAGCCCGTGAGGACCCATATGCGGAACTGGGGAGTTCCCCCAGTTCAGTTCTTACCAGGATGAGACCCCAGCCCAGTTCCTGCCCTGTGCAGCCCCGCCCACCTGTGGAATGAAACTATGTGGAAAAACCAATGATGTGCAAATATGGAGACTGTTCTGGGCCCTCCCCCTTCTCTCTGTCTCTGTATCTATCTATCTATCTATCTATCTCTCTCTCCCTGTCAAAAACAATAAAAATAAATCTTTTAAAAAATAAAAATAAATAGGACAGTGTTCAAAAGGGACTTAAGCCTTACTTGTAATTTTCCTTTAAAAAGAAAAAGATGAGGAAGAAAAATAAGACATAGATTAATTTGTGGGATTAAAGATTCATTTTTGAAAGTGGCAAAGGCCATCCACAGGTAATACGTAAAAAGAGTAAACACAAATGCCAAAAACCTATGAAAAGGTGCTCAGCCTCAAACAAACGCAGATTAAAAGAGTAGGGGAGGCGGGAGTGGGCACCAGCATTGTGGACACACTCAATAATTTGGTGGTTACCTGGGGAGGGGGGAGGATGGGGGAGGGAGAGTTGGGTGGGGAATAGACATCGGATATATGGTGATGGAAGGGGAGCTGATTCTGGGTGGTGAGCACATAATGCAATGCATACGTGATGTGATGTGGACTTGTACATCAGGAAACTATCCAATTGTTCCCAACCAATGTCACCCCAATAAATTTAACAATAAAAAAATAAAAAGATGGGAAAGCTGGGATGGCTCAGCGGGTTAAGCGCTCGCTTTGAAGCCCCGGGGACCGAGGATTGAATCCCGGCCTCTGCCCATGCGGACCCATATGCTGAACTGGGGTGTGCCCCCAGTTCAGTTCTTGCCAGGACCTATATGGGAGGCTCCCGGCCCAGTTCCTGCCCTGCGCAGCCCTGTGCCCACCTGTGGAGTGAAACTATATGGAAAACTAATGTCAACTATGGAGACTGCTCTGGGCCCTCCCTCTTCTCTCTGTCTCTCTCTGTCTCTGTTTCTCTCTGTCAAAAATAAATAAATAAATAAATAAAAAGAGTAGAAGCTACTTTCATTCATCAAATTGGCAAAAAAGCAAAAGTACAATAGCATCAAATATTTACAAGCATATGGAAAAATGAGCACAGAAGTGCTGGCGGAAGTATGAGCTAATATAGCCATGTTGTACATGCCTGAATATGGATAAGACCAGAAATTTCAACTCTTAGTATCCATTCAGAACCAAAAAGCACCAAAAAATATTCTGCCTTCCTACTACAGTTCACACCGAACTAACATGCAACTCTCAAAATAAAAAAACAGACACAAAGAGACATTTTTACCAAAAAGGGTATACAGGCAGCACATAAGGACATGAAAGGATGGTGATGATCATCAGGCCTGAGGGAAATGCAAATCGAGACCACAATGAGCTCTCACTACCTGCTAGAACTGAAAGATAGTTAACCTTGCCAAATGCTGACAAGGGTATGGAGAAATTGTATCTCTCATTCACTGCAAGGGGGGACATGAAATGGGACAGCCACTCTGGAAAGCATGTTGGCAGTTTCTTTAAAAACTAAAAATATATTTATCATATGACTCAGCAATTACACTTGATCCAGTAATCCTAGAAAGATAAAAACTTATATCCACACTTCCACATGCTTGTTCATAGCAGTTTTATTTATAAGAGCCAAAAATTGGAACAACCAAAACCTTCCTTACTGGGTAAATGGTTAAACCATGATATCCACTCAGCACTAATCAGTGAGAAGGAAAGAACTGCTGATACACACAACAGACACATGTTGAAAAAAGACCAATTTCAAAAGGTCACCTACTATGTGAGTCCATTTACATAATATTTTCAGAATGACAAAATTATAGAGATGAAAAATAGATCAGTCGCCAAAGATTAGAGATGGTCGAGGAAAGGGGGATGGGTATGCCTACTCAGGAGGAGTGAGATCTTTGCAATAATGGAATAGTTCTGTATTCCCATTGCCATGGTGTTTGCACAAATCTGCACAACTGATAAAATGATAGAGCTATACACACACATTGCACCCATGTCAGTTTCCTGGACTTGACATTGCGTTATAATTAGGTAAGCTGTAACCACTGGGAGAAACTGGAGAGAGGCTACACTGCACCTCTCTGCGCTATCTTCCCAACTTCCTGTGAACCCAGAATTCTTTGAAACTACAACAATTTTTTGTTTCTTTGTTACTTTCAGTTTTATATTCCACCTATAAGTGAGGTCATATGTTTCAGCTTAGTGGTTACCTGAGGGTAAAGGGGAAGGTAGGTGGGAAAGTAGGGAGGGGGCATCAAATATATGGTGATAGAAAGCTGAATCTGGGTGGTGAACACATAATGCAATGCATAGACAATGTAATGTAGAATTGTATACCTGGAACCTATGTAATTTTTGCCAACCAATGTCACTCAATAAATTTAACACTAAAAATAGAAAATAAGGGGAAGCTGGGATGGCTCAGTGGGTTAAGCGCTCACTTTGCAGCCCCGGGGACCAAGGTTTGAATCCTGGCCCCAACCCTTGTGAATCCATGTGCTGAACTGGGATGTGTTTCCCATGCAGGAGGCCCCCAGCCCAACTTCTGCCCTGCGTGGCCCCTGCGCCACCTGTGTGGAACAAAACCATGTCAAAAACTGATATCGTACAACTATGGAGACTGCTCTAGGCCCTCCCCCTTCTCTTCTGTTTCTCTGTCTCTCTCTCTCTGTCTCTCTCTGTCTCTGTCAAAAACAATAAAATAAATATAAAAAAAACAAGAAAGAAAGTAAATAAATAAAACAATTTTAAAATAAAAATTAATTTTTTAAATACTGAACTATAATATAAAATATATATGCTAAAATAACTTATTTCTAGATTTGTCTGATTGCAGAATTGGAGATAATGTCGTCAAAAATGAACTCGTCATTTTCTTGGTGTCCCTGCTGAGCTGAGTGGCAGTCAGACACATGTGGCTCAGTCTTACTATGTGATAACTGAGCCAGGCAGTGCATTTCAAACTAGAGCTTGAGATCCATTTGTGAACTACTTGTATGAAATAAAATTAGTATCTAGCAATCAGCATTGATTTTTTTTTAATTGGGGTGACAATGCTTGATAACTATTACATTGTTTTCAGGTGTACAATTCTACATTACATTGTCTATACATCACATTATGTGCTCACCACCCAGAGTCACCTCTCTTTCCATCACCAGATGCCCCCTCCCTACTCCCCACTCCAGCTCTCCCACCCACCACCCCCCTTACCCTCAGGTAACCACTAAACTATTGACTGCATCCATGAGTTTTTGTTTCTTTGTTCCTTTTAGTTTTATATTCCACCTATGAGCGAGGTCATATGTTTCTTGATTCTTTCAGTCTGACTTTTTTGCTTAATATGTTTTCAAGGTCCGTCCATGTTGTCACAAACTGCTGTATTTCATCTTTTCTTATTGCTGAGTAGTATTCCATTGTGTAAATGTACCACAGCTTCTTTATCCAGTCATCTACCAAAGGACACTTTGGTTGATTCCATGACTTGGCCACTGTGCACAGTGCTGCGATGAACACGCGGGTACAAACATCTTCAAAGATTAAGGTTTTCAGGTTTTTTGGGTAGATGCCCAGGAGAAGGATGGCTGGGTGATATGGCAATTCCATTCCTAGTTTTTTGAGGAATCTCCATACAGCCTTCCATAGTGGTTGTACCAGTTTACATTCCCACCAGCAGTGTATGAGGGTTCTTTTTTGTCCACAGCCTCTCCAGCACTTGTTATTCCTTGTCTTGTTGATTATAGCCATTCTAACAGGTGTGAGATGGTATCTCATTGTGGTTTTTATTTGCATCTCCCTAATTGCTAGTCAGGTTGAGCATTTTTTCATGTATCTGTTGGCTGTTTGTATGTCTTCAGGGGAGAAGTGTCTGTTTAGGTCTTCTGTCCATTTTTTAATTGGATTATTTGTTTTTTTGTTGTTGAGTTGTATGAGTTCTTTATATATTTTAGATATTAGCCCCTTATCAGAGGCATTGTTTGCAAATATTTTCTCCCAGTTGGTTGGTTTCCTTTTTACTTTGTTGATTCTGTTTAACTTTGTTTGGCTGTGCAGAAGCTTTTTAGTTTGATATAGTCCTGTTCATTTATTTTTTGCATTTACTTCCCTTGATGTTGAAGTCAAGTTCATAAAGTTTTCTCTGAGCCCAAGGTCTATATGTTTAGTACCGATGCTTTCTTCTATGCACTTTATTGTTTTGGGTCTTATGTGGAGGTCTTCAATCCACTTTGAGTTCATTTTGGTGTATGGTGACAGTTCACAGTCCAGATTCATTCTTTTGCATGTGGTTTTCCAATTTTCCAAGCACCATTTACTGAAGAGGCTTTCTTTTCTCCATTGTATATTTTTTGCTCCTTTGTCAAAGATTATCTGCCCACATATTTGTGGGTTTATTTCTGGGTTTTCCATTTTGTTCCATTAGTCTGTATATCTATTTTTCTGCCAGTACCAAGCTGTTTTGATTTTTGGCACTTTGTAGTATAGACTGAAGTTGGGGAGCGTGATGCCTCCAGTCTTATTCTTTTTTCAGAGGATTGCTTTGGCAATTCGGGATATTTTGTGGTTCCATGTGAATCTGATAACATTTTTTTATCTATTTCTCAAAAGAATGTCTGTGGGATTTTAACAGGAATTGCATCAGCATTGATTTTGAATGAAAGAAAATAGAGCCACCCAAACAATATCGGTGGGCAACACATGTAGTAAGGACAAGCATGATCTCTTGAAATTTTTGTGTAAGTTTTGTATGTGGGTGTGCATACTGGGTTACTACATAAAATGTATGAGGGCTGTCCAGAAAAAGTCCAGCCATTGTCAATATAATAAGAATGGTTACATGGCTGGATACTTCCAGATAGCCCTTTGGTAATCTTACTGAGGATTAGCAAAGATACTTCTAGAAAACACTCTCATAAAATAATACCTTCCCACCTGCATGGAAAAGCAGCCTCATCTGGACCATGGGTAAAAGAAAAATTGGTAACCATTGACATCCAATGTCATCAGGGGTTGGACTAATTAAATATGGGGTGGTCACATCAGTGCACCCCATCATATTCATTTTATATGGCTGCTGTAATCAAGTTCCACAAATTTGTGAGTTAAAACAACACAGATGCATTCCTATTTTACAGCTCTGAAAGTCTGAAGTCCAGCATGGGTCTTGCCAGACTAAACCCAAGGGGTCTGCAGGTTGTTTCCTTCCAGAGGTTCTCGGAGAGAAACCGTTCCCAGCCCATTCAGTTCCTGTAGAATTCAGTTCACAGTAGGTGTAAAGTGGAGGTTCCTTTCCTTGCTGGCTGTGAACTGAGGGTCATTCCCAGTTTCAAGAGGTCACTGCATCCCTTGGCTCATGACCCACATTCTCCATCATCAAAAGCCAGCAACAGTAGGTCCTTCTCACATGGCATTTTGCTGACCTGCTCTTCTGTCTTCCTCTTCCTCTTCCTCTTCCTCTACTAAGGGCTGGTGATTTCATCTCAAGGTCCTTATCCTTAATTGCATCTGCAAAGTACAGTCCCTTTGCCATGTTAGGTGAGAGGGCTGTCTGGAAAGTATCCAGCCACGTGCTATGAAAAATAGAGGCATTCATGGCTGAATTTTCCCAGACAGCCCTCATAGTCACAGGTTCCAGGGATTAGGATGCAGACATCGAAGGGGAGAAGGAGATATAATTCTGCCTACCACAACCATGAATCAGGTTTTTAAAATGAGGTGGAACTCTGGGTACTGATATGGCTAAATCACCAAGATATCTTGTTAAGTGAAAAAAGCAACTCATAGAGTGACATACAATATAGTATATTACCTCTCATGTTTTAAAGCACACACACAGACACACAATACTACACCAATAGACACAAACAAACAAATACCACAGATAGTCCTTGAGGACATATGTAGGTATGCAGATACATAGAATAAAGGCCTGGGAGGATATACACAAACCTGATAACCATGGTAACCTCCAGGAAGGTGGGGAAGGAACCAAGATTGGGATGGCCACAAGGGACTCAGGGGAAGCCGTGATGAATCAGCTGGTAAAGTGCTCGCTTTGCAGCCCCGGGGACCGAGGATCAAATCCCAGCTACAGCCCATGTGGACCCATATGCTGAACTGGGGTATGCTTCCCATGCAGGAGGCCCCTGGCCCAGTTCCCATCCTGCACAGCCCCCACCCACCTGTGTGGAATGAAACCATGTCGAAAACTGATGACATGCAATTAGGGAGACTGCTCTGAGTCCTCACCCTTCTCTCTGTCTCTCTCAGTCTCTGTCAGAAACAATAAAATAAATCTTTTTTTTTTTTTAAAAAGGGACCTCAGCCTTATTTAGCATGAGTTTCCTTTTCAAAAGTGAGAATGTATTCATGTATGTATTATTGAGTAATTAAAATTATATTTCAAAAATACTGCCAAAGTTCTTAAACTATTCCTCAACTACTCTGAGGGTCCAAGTATAGACTGCTTCTCTTATTGATGTATTCCGCATTCATAAGTCCAGGATTTGTAAATCTTATTTCATATAAACAAAGAGAAGAAAGAAGCCAGGAAAACAACTCCAAAAACATTCATCTGTCCCCTGCCTGACAGGTGTCAGCCAGAGCTCAGGGTTTGGTTTCTGTGGTCCCAAGCACCTCAAGAGTGGGCCTGAAAGGTCAGCAATGAAAGCCGCCTGCTGCCGTCCTCTGCCAAGGTGAAAAATGCCTTTCACGTGCAACACTGTGGCCCCAGTACGGCCAAGTGCAGCTCTGCCAATGGCACCCCCAGTTCTCTGCCTGGCCCAGAGGAGCAAGGTACACATGTGCCCGTGGGCCTATTGACTACTTCTAGTGGGTCTGGACCAAGGGAGCCGAGGGCCCCTCCAGGGTGAGAATACACAAAGTGCAGAAAAGAGAGACAGAGGGCAAGGAAGGTGCTGGAGGATAATGGGCTTCTAGTCTAAGAACTTATACCCCCAGCTCTACCTTAAGGAAGAAGATGCTCTTTCCCCAGGCTGTGAACCCAGAGGCAAATCCCATTGTCTCCATACCCCATAAGAAGGGAGGGGCCCCTTTATTTCTTATTTCACAGAATCCAATTCCAGACCTCAGCCCTGAGCATGACCCCCAGATTTCTACCAAGATGTCTACAGATCAAGGGTCATGAGAATGTCTGGGACCAGAGAAGGGCAGCGACCCCAGGCCCCGATGGCAACAGTACAAGGCACCCATTTGCTCCACCCTCCCATCCAGGACCCCTAATCCCTTGCTGTCCCCTTAGACCTCTCCTCACCCAATGGCTTCATTTGGATCGTTTGTTCTCAACTTTGCCCACTCATAGGGAAGCCTCACACCCTTCCAGGCCAAATGAGTTACAGAGGAAGAAAAAATTCTTTCTCAAGAGATTGTTGGATGGGACAGCACACTTTAGTAGGCAGATGTGGGGGTCTGGCACTAACTTACACCACTTATCAAGCACCTGCACCTTATACACAAACATCCTCTCGTACTTCTTTCCACAAATAACCCTCTGCAGGAGGGTGTGTAGGTAGGTCATGGAGCTGGTCAGAGGCTGAGCCAGGATTCTGGCCTCAAATTTTTCAAAGTGTGGCACAAAACCCAAACGTTATAATGAAAACACAATGATGAATTTGACTACATAAACATTAAAATTTATCTATGAAACAAAATAAGAAAGTTGAAAAACTTGCAAAACATATATATCAACATGTACAACAAAGGACTAATTTATCAGGACTCACAAAAAAATGGTAAGAGAAACTTGATTTAATAGGAAAATGAACAATAGATGTGAATGGTTTACAGGAAAAAACATACAGCAGGCCAATTTCCATTGCCTATTTTCCTCCCTCCTTGTCAACACTGGCTTCAACTAGAGGACCCCTATCAAAATAAAAAAGTCACATTCACTTTTGCCTAGTAGTTCCACTGCCTGAAACTACTCTCCAAACTGATTTGCAAAAGTTTCCCAGGAAATAGATATAAAATCATTACAGCATTATTTGTAAGCGCAAACAATTGGAAACAACAAAAGTGATCATCAACGGGACTAATTCAATAAAATTATAGTATATTCATACAAGGACCACTACACAGCTCTGGGAATGGATGAAATAGATCTGTATGTATTGACAAGAGAACTTGCGAGGCTAAATTATTATTATTTGAAGGAGTGGGGGAAGCAAGGTATAAAATAGTATAACCCTTTTTGAGTTTAAAAAAAAAATATATAGATTTACATATGCAAGTAGATGCATAATTTTCCCCAAGGGGATCCATAAGAAACTACAATAGTTATCAATGAGGAGAGGGTGGGCGCAGAAAGTCCAGAACGTTTTCATTTTTCCTTTTCTGTAGCTTGAGTTTTCTAATCTTAAAAATGTTTTGTTTGTTTTTCATAATATAGTACACCAAGCTTGTCCAACCCGCGGCCGATGAGCCACATGCAGCCCAACACAAATTCATAAAGTTTCTTAAAGCATTATGAGATTTTGGGGGGGACCTTTTTTTTTCTTTGTAGCTCATCGGCTATCATTAGTGTTAGTGTATTTTATGTGCAGCACAAGACAATTCTTCTTCTTCCAATATGACCCAGGGAAGCCAAAAGGTTGGACACCTTCCAGTAGATTCTCTGTTAACCACGAGTATCCGTTGCTTGAGTTCTGGTTAACAGAGAGTCTACTTACATTTATCCGGCACCTACCAATCCCCAGGGATCCAGTTAACTGAGAGTCTACTATATCAACAGGATTTTTGTGGGTGGGAAGATTGTAGCCTATTGTTTTTCTTTCTTGTAGCTCCCTACATTAAAAAGAATAACCTAATTAAGAATGTAAATGTAGGGGAAGCCAGGATGGCTCAGTGGGTTGAGCGCTCACTTTGCAGCCCTGTGGTCCAAGGATCAAATCCCGGCCCCAGCCCGTGCGGACCTATATGCTGAATTGGGGAGTGCCCCCAGTTCAGTTCTCACCGGGGTGAGACCCCAGCCCAGTTCCTGCCCTGTGCAGCCCCTCGCCCACCTGTGAAATGAAACTATGTGGAAAAACCGATGATGTGCAACTATGGAGACTGTTCTGGGCCCTCCCCCTTCTCTCTGTCTCTATCTCTCTCTCTCTCTCTCTCTCTCTCTCTCTCTCTCTCTCTCTCTCTCTCTCTGTCAAAAACAATAAAAATAAATAAATCTTTAAAAGAATGTAAATGTATAACTGGGAGAGATTTTGAAGGTGGAAGTGACACCTAGCAGCCCCTGCCTGCTGGCGGTGCCTTTGCTGGAATCTCAGGCCCGGAGCGCCTATCCCACTCACAGGAGCCCGTCCCCTTTACCGTGGCCTCTCGGCCCCCGTCCTGGCTCCAGCCCCAGGTGGTATAACCACTAACTTGCACCAACCCTGCCTGAGAAGGGCCAAAAGGCCAGGGAAGAACCCTCCAGAATGGTCTGCCCTGGCTGAAGGCAGCCAAGAGAGAACTGTCCTCATGCAAACAGAGAAGCACGCATCTTCCTAGCTAAGGAGCTGGCCTTCCTCCATGCTTGGTGCCAGGACGCTGACCACCACGGTGAGCCTTCAGTCACAACACTACAGGGCTCTTCCAGGCAGGGCGGGGACCAGGCCCAGGACACAGGATCTAAGGAGCACCAAAGCCATCCGACTCCCTGGGCGCCTTTTGCTCATCTGTGGTACGTGTAATATCCCTGCCTGACATCCCAGTTCCTTTTGAAGATACTCATCAGCTTCTCGGGCACATTCTTCATGCCTATTCCACACTCTGATTGTGACACCTAAATTGATTTTTCTGGAAATTACAGGTATTAGCTGACTCTCCATGCTCCCTTGCACCGGCTGAAGTCCAGGTGTGATGTCCTGGTTCTGGAGCTCACAGGCCTGCCTGCCTGACCCACATGTGGTGCTGAGATGGAATTTGATTATCAAATCTGCATCTCCCACCTCAGACATGAGCCCCAAAGGAATCTGTCATGATTATTTAGACTCCCTTGCTTTCAGCTTCTGGGGCTGGGAAATTCCTCTGTCTACCCATAACAGTTTTACAAATGCTGGAAGAAAGCATTGGTGTCCCTCAGCCCCCAGCCATCTTAAATATCCTCCACCTGGGCATCTTTGTTTTAAAGATTTATTTTTACTGTTTTTGACAGAGACAGACAGACAGACAGAGAGAAACAGAGAGAAGGGGGAGGGCCCCAAGCAGTCTCCATAGTTGCACATCATTGGTTTTTCCACATAGTTTCATTCCACAGGTGGGCGCGGGGCTGCACAGGGCAGGAACTGGGCCGGGGTCTCATCCTGGTGAGAACCGAACTGGAGGTACTCCCCAGTTCAGCATACAGGTCTGCATGGGCCAGGATTCAATCCTAGGTCCCTGAATCTGCAAAGTGAGCGCTAACCCACTGAGCCATCCCAGCTTCCCCAGGGCACCTTTGTTAAATCCTGCTGTGGCAGGCCTGGGCTTTGTGAGTGAGACAGCAGGCCTGAGAAGCTCACAGTCCTGAGAGAGGGACAAGACACCAGCGATGTGAGCTGGAGGGGCCTCAAAGTGGGCTTGTCACACAGCAATGCAGGAGGGGACCCGGCAGCCCCACTACAGAGGAGAGGCTTGGGTCAAGAAGACCGATTCCTACAAGTCACCCTGTTCTGGAAGTTCTGGCCTCGTGTCAGGGCTCATGAGCACAGTACGAGGGCCCCTCACTGTCACAGAGGCAGGACAAGGACACTGAAGAAAATGGGGCCTTTCCAGCGGAACCAGTCCTCTGCCTAAAGCTGGGCCCCTTTGCACACAGATGCCCCACCTGAGAAGAAAAATGGAGCCTCCAACAGGAAAACAGATGTGCCTGCGACTTCTTTCTGAGCCAGAGAAGCTGAGAAGGGGCTGACCGAGGCCAATACAGAACTAGAGGGGAGGCAGGGGACACTCAAGAGCAGAGGGGCCAAGCCAATGTGGCCATCCTCTTAAGGGAGACCAGAGTGGGAGGTGGCACAGGAAGCTCAGGATGGGGACAGAGAGCAGAGGCTTGCTGTGTCCACACAGCCACTGGCCTCTGGCCCAGTGATCACCTTCCTTTCTCTGGGATTAGGATTTGCCAGGAACTTGGATCCCGGCCATAGCTCCTAACTCAAGGTCAGACACAGCCCTTGTGAGAGTAAAGGGCCAGGTCTCTCTGGTCACTCCAAAGTAGGGTGACCAGCCTTTCTGACTTGCCTGGGACTGAGAGGTTTCCTAGACATGCGACTTTCAGGGCTAAAATCAGCTGAGTCCAGAGCAAACCTGAACAACCTCCACAGAAAAATCCAGAATCACTAGACTTAGAGCCACTTCTCAGGTAAATCTCTGTTACTTTTCTCTCCAGCTCTCATAATGACAGAATTTACTGAATCACAAGGCCCAAATCAAGTGGCTCACAGTGCAGGACTCCAGAACTGCCTTCACTTGGGTGACCAAGTCCTCCTTTACAAACACAGTGACAGCTGCCTCACTCAGACAGGACCTAACACCCAGCCACGTTCCGGGCGCTGTATGGCTCTGGAGCCTCGGCCTCTCGGGCCCCAGGGCCCAGCCCTGACTACAGAGGAAGGAATTGAACCACATGCCATCCAGTGCTGTGATACAGATATTCCCTCAGGGGTGGGAAGTTGTCTTAACACAAAAAGGGCAGAACTCCAGTAAGTTAAACACAAAAGCAAGTTGGTAGGGGCAGTGTTTCTGGATGACTGAAGACCTTCCTGGTGCTTCTGCAAACCCCACCTGGGCTCAGTTGGAAGGGAAAAGCCAGTGACTGGGTACAACTTCTTTCCAAGCGAATAACACTCTCTAAGCTTTGGCAAGGTGACCTGCAATGAGCCTACACTGCCACACAAGGCCCACTCTCCCACTAAGGACCAGGACATGGCTCCTGACACCAGGAAGTAGGTTCTGACACAGGACCCTGGAAATCCAGGCACACATATCTGTCACAGCTCCTCAAGTCCAGGGATACCCCCAGGGGAAGCAATGAAGGTAGACATGGGTTTTCATAGATGAGCAGCCACACTTCTGTTGTGAGGATTATCGTGAAGACCGCTGTGGGCCCTAATAGATTCCACAACCAGAATTCCATTTGTTAACCAGGCAGGTGTCACCCAAGTGTCCCTGTGGTCATTGGGCAATTGAATGTCTTAACCTTCAGTTCCACTTAACTAGAGCAAATCACACCATGTTGATTTAATGTATGAATCCATAAATAAGAATGAGAGAAAACATGGAGGTATTAGTCAAGAGAAATAAGATTTAAAAAGGTAGATAAACTAGACAGGGATATCACTCTTCAAACCTTTTTCTACTTCAGCTCATTTTAATTATATTTTTTTCTCGTTTATTTTAAGAAAACTAGCCACTGAGGCTTTTGAGAGGACATGCTAGTCCAGATGCACAGTGGAGAAAAGAACAAGAATTCCCTGACTAGCCAGCAAAACAGTTTCAATCGTCCTGAGGAGGGGAAATATTTCTGGAAATGATGGACATTTCAGCTGCATTTGCCAACCATCCTTTAGACTTCTCTAGAACCTACTGAGGACAAAACACCAGTGAGAGACAGTGAAACCCCAGAAGGCAAAACATGAGGGGAGTTGATAAACATTGCGTCTTATTTCCACTGACAATTTCCTAACCCCAGAAGAGACAAACCTGCGCAGCAGCTCACGGGGGATCTCTCTCTCTCTCTCTCTCTCTCTCTCTCTATATATATATATATATATATATATATATATCTTTCTCTCTCTTTCTGTGTCTATTGATCTCTCTCTCTCTGTCTCTCTGTCTCTCTGTCTCTCTGTCTCTCTGTCTCTCTGTCTCTCTCAATACCTAGATGTGTGGGTCTTAAAGTGCTTTAACCACAAGCAACTCAGAGCCATGAGGTCCACCCATCCTCCATGAAGCCAGAACTTCTTCACATCCAGAGGAGCAAAGAGCAAATGCTCAATAACATGTACAGTGAGAGGTGGTAGCATGGGTATGAGACCAGGAGAAAAATGAGCGGACAAGCGGCACAGCCTCACTTCCAGGCCCAGCTCCTCCCCTCCCCCTCTTCACCCAGGAATTCGCTTGTGGGCTATCAAAACCAGCAGGGCAGAGACAGTGGAGGGCAGACGCTGCTGGCAGACACTTTAATAAAGAACTTCTAAGAGATCCTTGGAGCTCAGAGAGCAACTGCAGACCTCACAGGGCTGACGCCCAGCCCATCTTCACACCATTATCTGAAGAAGGGGTTTAGTTGCTGCCACAGGACTATCTCCAGGCCACTGGGTTATCTGCCCATTAAATCCAATTGCTAGTAAAGAGGCTTTAATGTCGACTATGAATCTTTGAGCAGTAACTGTTTACCTCAGGTTTTTGTACTAAGTACCCCAAAATAAATCTCTAAACAAAAGAACATCTGTCACAGCAACAGCGTTAGTCAACGTTGGACAGCTGAGCCACCCCCAGGTCCACACACACACACACATGCACACACACCACACATGCACAGCACAAGCAATTTCTCCTGCTGAGCAGTGCACAGGGTCACCCCAACTTGACACAGAAAGGTCCCTTGTCACCTACCCCAACCATGTACAGAACCCTTAACCACAGCAAACATTTCTTTTCTCATGGCCATACTGTTGAGCATTTCCCCAAAGGAGGCAGCGAGCTGGCTGGGTTACCCTCCTGAAGTCCTCTTATTGCACCACAGAGTAAATGACTCTCAGAGTCAGAATCACTGATGCTTCTGCTCTGGAAAGAGGAACTATAGAGACCATAGTCTGTCTGGTAGCCTGCAAGAGACTGGCAGCCAATTCCATAGGTGTTGGGGGTTCTAAATAGTAATTAAAGTAAAAGCATACCTATCCTAGAGTGCACATTTGTGATGTGCCAGGCCTGCTGGTGAGCGCTGGCTTCATCTCATTTCATTCGCACAACCTGGGAGGCTGGGACTGTCCTCTTCAATGTATAGATGAGAAAACTGAGGCCCGAAGAGGCAAGTGGCTTGACTGTGGTCACCGAGCTAGTCTGTGAATGAACTTGGATTCAAATCTAGTTCTGTCTGAATCACTAAGTACCTTGTAGCAATTAAAAAATTATACATACATGCCTCTAAGATGTACTTTTGTGAGAGGACACATTAGACAAAACTAGATGTGAAAGGCCACGACTCTCCTAAGCCAATGTCATTCCTCCATGAATACTTTACCTTGGGAAACAGTTGCCCTGGCTTCTTCCATGTCAAGGCCCGCGTGCTGAACACTTGGCCTGTGACCTTGCAACCTCATTAAGGCCTTTCCCAAGATAGCTGGCATTCTCTTGGTGCTTTGCATTAATTTTCTTATGCAAGATCCAAGTCTAAGCACAGTATTTATGTAGTGATTATCTTGACCACCACATGAAGCACATAACAAGGCAGAAATAGGATATCTCTGTTTATTCACACTGAAACAACATTTGTGGGTGAAGGAAAATTAAAGTCCACTTTGCTCACAGTCTGCCAATGACAGCAACAGGAAGGAAGCAGACCTATAACACAATACACAGTCCTCAAGTGCCCAGGGTTCCTGCTGAGGAGCAAACCTCAGCACAAAACAAGGAGACTGAGTCCTGACCTGAGCACATTTGAATTTCAACAGAACATCCATTTCCACATAACACATCTCCTCCTCAAGGGGTCAGGGTGTGTTCTCTGGGCAGGGGACAGCAGCAGCTGAGGCTGGGCTGGGCCTCTTGCTGCTCTAAGATCCCACCTTTGGGTCACTTCTCCACACACCCTCGGTCCATGTTATTTCCCAGGAGTCTCTGTGCCTGGGGAGCCCTTTGTGCAGAGAAACCAGATGAAACAAGGCAGATGCCGGTGAAAGCAGGCAGCAAAGAGGCTGCAGGCTGCGCTCTCCCCAGTGTGCACCTGCTGTGCACAGTGGGAAGCTGTGGAGGGGATCCATCCCTCACTTACCAAATACATATTATGTGCCAGGCACGGGGCTGATGTTGGGGCTACAGCTGAGTGGAGCATGCCCTCACACAACCCACGAGCTAGTGGGGCAGATGGGCAAGTGAACAGACACTGATAGCCCTGTGGGATCAAAGCTGTGACACAAGACATGCAGAATCCTCCGGGAGGATCCATCACCAGACCCAGCAGAGGAGGAGAGTCATGGCAGAATCAGGGAGGGCTTCCTGGAGGAACTTCTAAGCTGAGATTGGAAGGACAAGTTAGCTTGGCAAAGCCGAGGAGACAGCGGGGCGGCTGAGGTCCCTGGAAGAAGTAACGATGTGTCTAAAGAACTAAAAGAAGCTTCTGCAGCTGGCGTGCAGCATGCATGCCATCCCGAGCCCTGACAGGATGAGGAGCTGAGCAGGGAGCTGGCACAGGGCCTTCGCAGGGGAAGCTGCCAAAACCCTGCCTTCTCTGCTCATACCCTCCCGTGATGCCCCAGGGGGTCCAGCGGTGTCTCTGCATCCCAAGAAGGATCACCACCATGAGAATAGCAAACCTGGTTATTTTGACATCAGGGGAGAGATAGAGGTGACATCACCTTATCACGTTGGGCCAAGGCAAGTTCATGGAGACAGAAAGCATAGAGGTTGCCAGGGCCTGGGGGAGGAAGGCATGAGGAGCTAGACTGCTCAGCGAGTACAGAGCTTCTGTTAGATGACAAAAAAAGGCTGGAAATGTACTTCATGTCCCTGACTTATATATGTAAAAATGGTCAAGACAAAAACTTTTATGGTATATAATTTTACCATAATTTATCTTAACTGGCCAAAATAGGGGATCGCCTAAACTGCCAATTCTTTCTAGCCTTAGAGAATAATCAGCAGTCTAGACATTAGTCAGATATATAACATTTCAAGCCTAGTATCTGGCACATAGTGGAAGCCTAATATTATACATGACGTAAATAGTTTTAAATTTGAGAACTGAAAACACATATGAGGCAATTAGGATGGTTACCACTCTTACTATTATTAATGAATCCACATGGCTTTTGTTGCAATCAAAACCAAGTTAGGAATGAATGTATTTGGTATTAATTCTCCTTAAGTACTGCTAGAGAGTTTCTATTACAATTAAGTATTAACGATCACTGTAGAATTCAGTTACTAGTTATATAACTCCACGTCATGGGTTTTCAAATTCAAGTTCAGCTTCTCTTTTCATTGCTTACTCCCATCTCCCACAATAAGCTGTTTACTGTTTCAATTATTTCAGTTCCAACCGCTGTGATCACTGTACTTAAAATTCAATCAGGCTTCTAATTTTAAGCATCTTCTTCGTGTATAGCGCCAACAATTGACAAGCATCCTGAATTTAACATCTGTTCCCAGCAGTAAATGGTTTTAAAGTTGAGAACTGAAAACACATATGAGGCAATTATGAGCAGCTCTCGCACTGTGATTCGTGGCTGTGAGTCAGCACTTCCTCCATGACAGCAGTGGTCCTGATACATGGGCCTGCAGCCAGTAGCCTTCACACAGCATGGAGCTGAGCACACAGCTTGGACAACCCGCTGCCACCAGAAGACCTTTGACTAACCAGAAAAACAACCTACTGTGCACCAGCAAACCTGCTGCACTTTTTTTTTTTTAACCATTATCTCACATAATCCTCAACTAAGCTGAGTTTCCCCAGAACTAGGAGTAAAAATGGTGTCTCTGGAGAAACCTCTCATGAACACAGACAGCCCTTGCTGGGAGTCCTATTGATGTCCACAGCCAAGAAACCATGGAAGGTGGCCCCTCACCCGGGCTTAGCTGTGAGTGTCCTCTGAGACTGCTTGTCCAGGGGTGGAGGGGGGCGCAGCAGGGGGAATCCAGCTGGAAACTGTCCAGCTGGGTTCATGGACTCAGGTCTGAGCTTATGGAAAGAGGGGATGCAATTAGAGCCAAAGGCGATTTTCATTTAGATTTGGGAGGTGACATCTCATCTGGGACAACAGTAGAATCGTTAAGTGGATAAGTAGAAACCAGCAATTCCTTTGGCCTCCATCAGATGCTAATAATACTTAAATTGGTAACCTGTGAAGGGAAATAAGTAGAAAATGCTAAAAATATACTATATTATTTGGAATGCTGAAATTTTCAATTAGGGATTTTAATACTTGTTCTCTAGGACAGAACTCTCTTCCACTAGGCCTTCTAGAATGACAGCTTCATAATTTAATAACTCTCCCAGATCATCAGCCTCTACTCAGAAGCCTTTCTTTCTTCTCTAAAGCTTGGCTTTCCATGGACGATGCCACTTACCCAGGTACATACGGATGCGAAGTAGTGTCTTTCCTCTCTACTGTCACCTCAGTACTTCCCACCTCCAAGAACCTCCTCACTGTGCCACCCAGCGATGGGTCAGCATTCATGTAAGACTTGGGCACCTGGCAGCCATCTTTCCCTCCATCCCAGTCCTTCCCCCTCCTCAGTGAGCACTGTCCATGTGGAAGACCCACCCTGCACCCTGATACCTCTCCCCTGTCAACAGCATTAATTCAAACATCGCACTCTGACCATCCCCTCCTCTTTCCAGCTCCTCATTAGACCGCTGCCTCTCTGACAGGTCCACGACCCCCAGTCTTTCATCCTTTCTTTTTCTGCCCAATCTTTCAGTGCTATGCAAGGTCATGAATTCAACAGATTTGTCTTTTTTCTCATGGAAATTTGAATTCTTTTTATTATTTCATTAGTAGTGGTATGCCTTTAACTTGGAATGTATATGTACATGATTTTTTTTTAGATTACCTTAATAAATTATATCAATCTACAGGGGGTGGTTGGGGAAGGCCTTTACTACATTTGAGCATAAATCTAACAGGAGCAAGCGAGGGAGCCACGTGGCTTTCTGGGAAGAACATTGCAAGCACTATGAACAATAAATCCAAAGGCTTTGAGGCATCAGTATGCTTAGCAAGTTCGAAGAACAACAGCGCAGCCAGCACAGCAGGGGCAGTGCAAAGAACGGGGAGAGCAGTGGGAGACAGTCAAAGACAGGGAGCAAGACGGCAGGCAGAAGAGGACCCCGGGGAGCCTCCAAGGCTAGGAGACAGCTGGGGCTTTTACTCTGCTGGGAGGGTTTTGAGCAGAGAAGTGGCATGACTCAACTTGCATTGTGAAAGTCCTGTTCTGACTGCTGGGTTTAGAATAGGCTATAGGGCAGGGCAAGGGCAGAGGTGGAGATTCCAAGTAGGAGGCTATGACAGTGCTTCAAAGGAGAACTGGACAAGGAAACAGAAGTGGTCAGTCTATTCTGAAGATTGTATTTTGAAGGTAGAACCAATTAGATAAAGATAGATAGATGAGATAGATAGATAGATAGATAGATAGATAGATAGATAGATAGATGATAGGTAGATAGATGATAGATAGATAGGTAGGTAGGTAGGTAGGTAGGTAGATAGATAGACTGATGGATAGGTGATAGCTGGATTTCTGATAGAAGATAGATCACTAGAATGAGGTCGGTGCATAGACATACCTGAAAGCACAACTATAATTTATTGTTGAGTGAAAAGCATAAGATAGCATACATATGATCCTACTTACACTAAAAACACTATGTATTTACATATACAAAGGAAGATATTTGAAATGACACACATTCAACCATTAACAGTGATTTCCTAAGGATTAGGATTAGAAAGGACGCAGGGAAAGCAATCACCTTTTACATTCTAAGTATTTGTGGTTTCAACAATGAGCATGAACACTCATTACTCATGCTGAATGGGACAGGTCATTTGGTAGTGAGCACCCCTCCCCAAGATGTGGTGAACCCAGGGCTAGATGACCTCTTCATGGGTAATTCACCAAAGGGAATCAAGCATCACATGGAATTTTAGACCTCAAGATTCTCTCCAGTCTTGGGCTTCCTTCCCAAGATAAACAATCTGTCAGGACCCCTCACCTCTCAGAGCTTCAGCTTCCTCACCAGTATCACAGGGATGATGACACCTGCACCAAAGGAGAGTTGAGATCATGTATGTACAGTGCCCAAAACAGTGCCTGGCACACACAGACATAAAATAAGCATCAACTCTCTTCCCCCTCCCCAACAAAGATTCCAGGGAAGTCCGAGGCGTGGGGCTGCTCCCAAAGGCTCAAAATGCCCTCCTGATCCAGGGAGGCAGGAAGGTTGCTAGGCTAAAAGGGATTCTAACACCTCAAAAAGGGCAAGGGTCTCCCTCAAAGCAAAAGACAGAGCTGCTTCCCCCAGACCCACTCTGGAGAAAGGCAAAGAGTAACATCGAAATACCCGCAACTCTACTAGCAACCATGTATGGCTGGACTCCCTGAAGTTCCAAGTCAAGGTCAAAAGTTTCTGGCAAGTTGTGATTTTCTTCTCTTGGCTTGAGAGCAGGCCATAGGGAAAGGGAAAGAAAAGCTGAATATTATTTATCTAAAATCACTAACACATTCTGAGAAGCTATAAAATGTGCATGTTCTTGCCAAATGGATATCGAAAGAGCTTTGATCTCCATTTTAGCTGGAAATGATCCGTTCCCTTCCTAACGCAGATATATGGTTTTCATGCCTCAAATCTGCCCAGTCAGATGCATAGCCCATACTTAATTATTTTGAAATGATTAAAAATGGAGCCATAAATCTATGCTTTGACATGACATGGTGATTTGACCCCCCAGACATACCGTAATGGGTTATTAACAATGCTTCCCAAATCTATTGAAATTTTTTTTCCAAAGCTATTCAGTAATTAATAGCTGTTCACAAAATGATCGTTTTTGAGTAATTATGGGACTGTGCCACATTATTTTGTGATGAGAACATAATCATGTCCATTAAAATTATTTGTATAGTTTTTAACCTTCTGCCAGAAATAAATGAGGCTAGTCTAAGGGTAATACAAACTTTGTGACAATACCTAGAAGTTATCTCCTCCATGATACTTACTTCCCAGTGCTTATTTTGTAGCCCAGAAACTTAAGAGTTCATCCTTCAGCTTTCTCCAAGCCCCTGGAAGCAGGTGGCACTGAGGAATTGCCGGGAAAGGAGGGTCCTTGTGGCCTCACTGGCTTCACCCCTCCCACTCTGTGGCCATCAGCTGCTTCCTCTCATCTGCTCGGTTCCCTCACCCACCTCATCCCTGCTGCCCATCCTCATGGCTGAGCCTTGAGCCCTCAGTTTATAGAAGCCACTCATCTGCCCAACTGCCATTTCCTGGGCCCCGGCCCCAATTCCTTTGACTGACTGGCTGGAAGGCAAGTGTTCACGTCACTCAACCCTGCACCCCGCAGAGCCCTTGTGACTGAACTGGCCTTGTCCCAAAGACCATTACCAAGTGGAGGCAAGGGTAGAGAACTTGCTTAGTTTACACTTGCATTTGAGGAGCACACCTGGGTGGGAAAGGAGGGCACTTGCTTTTATACATCTGAAGGCATCACGTTTTGCTGGGAGCGTCAGGATGTATTTGGGGTCAAGGGGAGGTCTTCCCAATAAACAGTCCCTCCCAGGTTCTGGGAGACTTCTGCCTCAGATCTGGGTAAATCAAGAGGCCCCAGATCATCCAAGTGACAACATTGTACTAGAAAAGGTGTTAGTTCTTTACCTGAAAATCTGATTTCACTAAGCATCCTGTATTTTATCTGGCAGCTCCAGATGGAGAGAAGAGGGAGACAGGTGTTGCCTGCGGGCATCTGCTCAGCCAGCCCGGATGGTCTCCCTCATTCCTAAGGTGTAGTCTGCTGCACATTCACCCCTACCCTCAGCAGCCATGGGTCAGGTGCTCTGGGCTCAAGCCCAGAGTTCAGTAGGGCCAGAAATGAGACCTTACTTACATTACAGGTCTTTTTCATCAAAACAACTCTGTCCCTTGCCTGAGTCCCTGATGCTCTGCCCAGCTCCTCCTTCAGGTGACTCTTCTCTTGCCTGGTGTTCACCTTCTCCACCTGCCAGGAGACAGCTTTCTCTCCCCACCTGGACAGCTGAGGGTCGACGGGGAGAGAGAGGGAGAAGCAATAGTAAAAACTCACTGTTACAGTCAGCCTCGTGACCTGTCTCCTGCTCCTCCCTCTCACCTCTCCACCCTCCCTCCCCCAGGAAGGCTCCCTGATAGAGGAGGCTTCTGGCAGCTTCCTACCACTTCCCTACATGCAGTTTCTTTCATTGGCCAACAAATATGCATTGCATCCCTACTATGCGTGAGGAACTGTCCTAGATGCTTGGGAGACATCCAAGAAACAGAACAGAGACCTCTGCCTTATAGCACCTATTCACAGAGCAATCCAGAGCAGTCCAGAGACACCAAGCTCAGCATCTTAGTCACAGATCAAAATGGAAGCCAAACTTTCACCACCTGTGCAAAAAAATAGGTAACGCTAACTTAATTGAAAACATTTGATTATTAAAAAAAAAAAAAAAATAGAGAAACCAAATAATTCAAACACGGTAAAATAAGAAAATTAATATATATATTCACAATTCTTCTTTGGAGAAAACCAGACTTAAAACAGTCAAATCTCTGGCAAATAACCAAAGATAAAAAAAAATTTTTTTAATGATAAAAAAAAGGAAGCTGACCCATGGAAGAATTAAAAGTTGTGAGTCACTTAGCTATTATTTTTTACTAATAAATTTGAAAACCTCTATGGATAATTTTCTGCAGAAAACATAAATTGGCAAAATCAACTCCATAAGAGTTTTTTAAGACAACAATCAAGAAAAAATTTACCAAACTTTTAAGCGCACAAAAGGCTCCACGTCCACATGTTGAATCTAACTTTCAAGAAACTTCTGATTCTTGTCATGTGAACTGTTCTCCCACACGAGAAAAGGTTGACCAGCGACCTAATGTATTTCATGACACCATTATAACTCTGACATCAAAATCTAACAGAAGTAAACAAACAAAAAAATCTAAAATAGGATAATAACCATAAGTAAAATACCAGAAAATAGAATTTAACAGAATATTAAAAGAATAACATAACAATAAAGTAGGGTTGCAAAAATGATACAGTGTTAGGATCAGAGCATATATTTTTT
This sequence comes from Craseonycteris thonglongyai, assembly GCA_004027555.1. Taxonomy (NCBI): domain Eukaryota; kingdom Metazoa; phylum Chordata; class Mammalia; order Chiroptera; family Craseonycteridae; genus Craseonycteris; species Craseonycteris thonglongyai. The sequence continues at coordinate 405 of PVKE010019698.1, read as the reverse complement.
AGTAAAAGCCTTATGCCTAGACTCTTGTTACATTCAGCATCTTTTCCTCACAAAAATGCTAAAGCCTGGGACGAGAATGATACTTGCTGAACATAATAAAGTATGTACGGTATTAAATAAAGATTTGAACATAATAAAATATGTATTAAATAAAGATTTCATCTTTCATGAGGATACAAGTTATATCAAATGATTGTGTGTTTAAGTCTATGCTGTGATCAGCGGGAAGAAAATATAGATGTACGCCCTTGGGTTACTCTTAGGTGCATTTCTTTCACTGTTGGAAGAATGAACTTCAAGCCATGTGTAAGTTTAACATTAAGTAATTCTTTCCCCTCCTCTTCCCACCAAGCTGTCATTAAGTTGGTGTATCTTGGAACCAATATCTTAAATTTGAAGAAATAA
>PVKE010019697.1:0-28223 GCA_004027555.1 Craseonycteris thonglongyai | reverse complement strand
GCTGGCTGAAAAGCCTCGTCCTCGAGGAGGCAAATCACTCCTGGCAGCGCTAGTACTGGCTTGAGGTTCGTCAGCACCTTCTTCAGCCTCTTCATTGTCGTCATCGGGTAAGGTTTGGTCGTAGAGAGCTTTGGCCTTTGTCCTGATCATATTAGTGTCCAAACTCACTGTCTTTTTCCTGCAATCAGCAATCCACAATGCCAGTGCAGCTTCCATTTTCACAATTCTGTTAGTACGCGGAGTGACCACACGTTTCGCTTCTTTATTGAAGGTTATTGAAGCAGTTTTGCGGATGTTTGCTTCCTCTTTCTTGATGAACCGCACTGTAGATTCATTCACCCCGTCATGGCGTGCCACAGATGCATCACTTCTGCCCTCTTTGATCATATCTAAAAGTTTCACTTTTTCGTTGATGGTCATCATCTTCTTCCTCTTGGGCACCCCGGAGGAAGCTTTCGCAGGGGCACAGCGCTTAGGCGGCATTATAAGGGCTTAATTAATAAAAAAATGTTATCGCTTAAACAAAACAAGTTATCGCCAACACAACACTAAAATACAGTATGCGAGACAGTCAACATCATGGACAAGGCTGGCGAGATACAACAAGAGAAGATGCTAGGTGAGGCTGCGATGATGCGCAGACCATCAACTCACAGGGATAAACCCACTCGGACTCTCATTGGTCGATGTCGCACCGGAAACCAATCACGCGCCTTTATGAGAGCCCGTGGGATGGACTCTGAGTCAACTCCTCTCTTTGTTTGACATGCAGGGATCCTTCTCTCTCGCGCATCCACATGAAACAACGCTCCTTTCCGCCATGTGGCTGCCGACATGGTTGTATTTTTTCATTTTTATTTTTTGATGAATATTTTGGGAAAACCCGCGAAGCACTGAAGCCGCAAAACATGAAGCGCGAAGTGGCGAGGGAACACTGTATATAGTAATCATCCGGCCATTCCTGCTGCCCGGGCCAGGCCAGCGCCCCGCAGGAACCCGAGTAGTTAGAGGCCTCGGGCCGCTGAAGCAGGACGGAAATCCCGGGAGGTGGGCTTAGGAGCTCTGTAAACAGGCTCATTCCCAGAATCACCGGGGGGCTCAGCACCGTGCTGGGAACCTGTCCCTCCCCTCCCCCTCCTCTTCCTGAGCCCTTCTAGGCTCTGGTGACTGGGGACATGATGCAGGAAGTGGCTGTTCTGCCATCAAGGGCGGCTGCATCTGTCACCCCAGCTCCTCTCGTTGATTTATGTACCCATTCGTGTGGAAGGACGACACTGGGCCATGCCTGCGCTGGGCATGGTAGGTGACACAAGGGTAGGCCTGAGGGGACCTTTGACAGCTAGTGGAGCAGGCAGGCTGGTCCAGGAGAGGGACACACCTGTCCCACCAGCTCATCTGGATTCTGGACGAAAGTGAAGAGCTGTGGTTGTTTGATGATTTCTTTAGGGGCCCAATACCGCACACCGTCATTTTGCTCCAGGGAACCCATTTCAAATGTCAAGACCAATTGGCCACAGGCTTATAAAACCAAAACTTCAGCCTAGATGCTAGCAGGGTGGGCGGTGGGGAGCGGGGGGCATTGTGGGAATGAGCTGGCCTCTCTGCAGCATCCTGTAATACAAATATGGCAGCGTGGGGCTGCGGCTGCCGCCTGCTTTTTTGAAGCATCCTGCTGCTAGCTTTCCTTGTTATTTTCACATGATGCTCCTCGGCCTGTGACCACCTCTGCCATCGAGCATGCTGCGTGCAGGGCAGGAAGACCCAAGGTGGGTGCTGGGAAGATGGCAGGAGGGGTGGGTCTAAGAGGCACTCGGGGGTCACTTCCCAGCTTCCTTGCTGCTTCCCTGTCCCAGACTCTGTGCCCTGCACGCTGAGGACCAGTGCTGCGTGGGTACAGCTGATGGCAGCTCACTGTCCACCATGGCTGCCCACACTGACATTCAGGGCCCCTTCCAGCAGCCTTTATCCACGTATCCCCACTGCTGACTGGACCTCCAGGCTCAGCCTGGCTTCCCATCCAGGCCAGTCCTGGCAGCAATTGGGGGGGGGGGGCACCTCTGCTGCCCAAGGCTTCTTGGTCATAGAACCCTTGACTCTTGCTTAACCCCATGAATCTCTTCTGGGCATGGCCCCTCCTGCCACTCCCTGAGGCAGACCCCTCCTACCTTTTAGGGTGGCCGGGCTCTTAAGCTGGGACCCAGAGCTTTGGGCCCAAGCTCTACTAGCTGTGCATGCCTGCATAAACCACCAATCCTTTGCAGCCACCGATCCTGCTGCAGTAGGGTCCTGCCACCATGGCAGACCTCCTGTCAGGCCTCACCCGGTTCTTCAGAAGGGACCCTGATACAGAACCCAACACCTAGTTCCCCACCATTTCTGCACATACCCACCTGACGGTGACATAATTTGTGCCCCTCTCCCCCTCAAAAAGCATGCTCCCAACCTGGGGCCGCTCACTCGCCCCAGTGTCCCTGCTCCTGGCACAGGGTCCCCAATAGTTAGTGTTCAACAGGTTGATGGGACACTTCACAGCCCTCAGAAGAGGAACTGGGAGCCATTCCTGGATTCCTGTCCTGATTCTGCTGCTCACCAGCTACACGGCCTTGGACAAGAACCCTCTCCGTGCCTCAGTTTCCTCGCTTGTAAGGCAAGGACAACAGTACTACCTACTTTGTACAGTGTTGTGCTCAGGTAAGCCACTGTAGATACAAAGAGCTCGGAACTGTACAGGACACCCAGAAAGCACTAGAGGTTTGCGGTTATCAGTGACCCAATAATTAGGTGACCAGATGTCCCGCTTTTTAACAATTTGTCCCGCATCCCGCAGCATTTTTAAAAAGTCCCGATTTTTGGAAAGAATGCACGACAAGCTAGGGAACGGCGGGAGATAGACCAAATTTTTAATCAAGAACCCCCTACCCCCTGGTCAATGATGTCCCGCTTTACCAATGTTAAAATCTGGTCACCTTACAGCCAATAACGAAAACTAACCACACCCTCCTGTCCCAGGAAGGACTGAAGTGTACCGGCTGGGTTCTCAGGTATCACTTGTTCACTCCCTGAGGGTCTGCTGGGTGTTCTCTGTGCTAGACGCAGCGGATAAAAAAGCAAGGAAATTACACGTTGCTCTCAGATGATGCAGAGGGTGGGGAAATGGGTGGCGGGTAAGTGAACAAAGCTTCTGCGGTTTGCTACAGGAGTGGTGATGGGAAGGCTCCAGAGGGGCACAGGGGAGGAGGGCGTCACCCTGCCTGGGGGCGGGGGTCAGCTGTGGAGGCAGAAGGAGCAGCAGAAGGGAGGTGACCTTGAACTGAGACTTGCAAAGATGGGTGGACAGTCTCCTGGGGATAAAGCAGTTTGGATTCAGACACATAGGAGGTCTTTTCTTTTCTTTTTAATTACCATAATAAAAAATGATGACCACAGCAACAGTGCTAACAAAGAGATACAATTCCACAGCCACATTTTCACATCCATTGAAGTTCGGTATTTTTAATCAAAAGAGCACACTGAAATAAGAAATAGCCTTTTCACTGTAGTTAAAGTTAGTGATCTCATTTCAAAACCAGGGGGCTTGAGTAGCAAAGAACTATGAGAATAAGTTAAAATACCTTTTCATTCAATAAACGACTTACATTTACAAGTTGATTATGAAAACGTTAGTAAAACACAAACACGGTTCCGATTCTCTCCCAAGAACGGGGAGCTGGAAGGCGGCTAGTTACAAGAATAAGTATCCCTAAACTTCAAATAGTAGAAAGCGTGTGTGAGTGAGCCTTCAGCTGGGGGCATAGGGCAGGGCACGTGGAAAGGGTCAGAAACAAGAGAGGACTAGGTTTGCCCAAAGACCCTGAAGCAGGGCCCCACTGCATGCCTTCTAAACTTCCACCCACGCTGTGCTTCAAAGGCATTGGCAGGAGGCCACGTCCCTCAAGTTACTGGGGGGTGGGGGGTAGGGGACAAGTTCAGCCCTACCCTCCCACCCACTCTGTAGGGTTTTCTCCATCAAGGCTGGGACTCCCCATGAAAGCCCAAGACAGTGGAAATGGAGAGTCAAGAGGACCCCCAAAAGTGCTAGATTCCAGATCACTGCCATCGGCGGGAACTGTTTGAACCTGAGGCAGCAACCATGACTGATCACTGCTGTTGGTCCGGAGAGCCGTGATTCACTCGGTGACTCACAAACGGGGAAACGCAGACCTTTGGGAAAAGCCTAGTTTTGTAATCAGAGAGTACAGCCGAGCGCTGGGTTTCCCCACCTCGGCACTATTGGCACTTTGGGGGCCAGAGAATTCTTTGTCGTGGGGGCGGTTCAACAGTATTGGTGGCATCTGTTCTCCTCCCCTGCAAGTTGTGAAAAACAAAATTGCCTCCAGACTTCGCAAAGGTCCTCAGGGGGACAACATTGTCCCGCTGAGAAGTGTTGGCCCCGTGGTCCAGAAACTTCACAGGCAGATGCCTTGGGCCCAAGACCCCATTCTCTGCTGACTGGCCTGATCTGGCAACTCTCCTGGACCCCTAAGACTCAGTTTCCTCAAGTGTAAAGGGTTGGAAGCCCCTTCCTATCAGTTACAGAACCATCGGGATCACTGGGACAATGCTTTGAATGGCAAACGTCCCAATTCCCCGATGATGATGTTGGAGAAAAGATGGCTGGTGGGACAGACATTGGGGCCACCGGCTGGCGGTTGCTCAGCTGTGTTGGGGGTGGGGGGCTCGGTGAGGGATGGGGGTCTGAATCCCCGCTGGAGATGGACAGGTCTGGGCGGGCACAAGCCTGCATTGCACAGCACGTCCCAGGTACCGTACCGCCTGCCCCTCCTCCCCAAGGGCTTTCTCTGCTTTTATCATCCATGGTGATGAAACTATTTGTGACTCTTACCGTGATGGTGCACAAGCAGTGCCGACTTCATCCCGAAACCCACGTCGTCAATCTCACAGACTTGTGACCATTCCCTTACGCTCCTGACAGCTAGCGTGTCCTCGCTCTGGGGGAACCCCTCTCTTTAATCCCTGGGGTTTTCAATGTTTGGTCCTCTAACCAGGATCCCTCTCCCTACCCCAAAAAAGAGAAAAAGGAGAAAAAAGGAAAGGAGATGCTCAAATCCTAATCTCAGAAGCTCCTTGCTGGGGGAAGGTGGCCACCGTGGAGTTGTGGGCACCTGGGCTTCTGGGAGCGGCCTCTCTGCTGCAGACGGTAGCCTGTCCCTCTTCGCCCCGCCTCTCCTCTGTCCCCCTCTCTGAATGAGTGAGGTCAGGCTTCTGTGGAGCCAGCAGGGCCGGGGGGCCGCTCCCGGAGCTCCCGGGCTCCAGCTGCCCCCTGGCCCCTGAGCACTGCTCCTGGGGTGTCCATCCTACCCAGCACTTACTCTGGGGACAGGCAAAGGGCATTTGCAGGACAAGGACAAGGGGCAGGGTGACGGCTGGCAGAGAACACGCTGTCTGTCCCGAATGCTGGGAGAGGGCACCCTGGGCCAGGCGTCCGGAGCCTGGTCGGTTCTCCACTGGGTTACAGGCCTCTTCCCAGACTGACAAACACGCTGCCTGGCCCTTCCCAGGCCTCACACTCACCTCTGCTCTCCAGGACCGAGGCTGCCCCAGCCTCAGGGGCCCGTCCTGGGACGGACTATTCCAGAATGCCCACCATGGAGTGTGGACACGGGAAGACAGGGGCTGACAGCGCAGGAGCCCAGACACAGTCGTGGGGCCTCGGGCACATGGCTGGGCCTCCGTTTCCTCAACAGAAACATGGACACTAATCAACGTGCCCTTCTCTGCACCCTCACTCCTGCCCCTGAGGGGTGACTTGAGAAGTGAAATGCAAACAGCACACGGCACAAGGAAGATGCGCAATAAACAGCAGCAGGAAGCAGCATAATTATTAGTGACCTCACTACTAATACTGAGGGAAGGTCACACTCCGGATGGAGAGCCTCACTCGTGTGGAAGGGCAGGTGGCGGGGCGGACGGTGAATCCCGGTGTCTGGGGACGGCACCCGACATAGGCCCATGGCCTCCCACTCCAAGTGCCAGGAACCTGCCCTCTTCCTCCCCCCTCGGGCCCTGGGGGATTCCTGAAAGGAGGCACAGCTGTCTCTCTCCCGGGGACAGTAGAGAGGGGAGTCTTGTGTGTCTCTTGACCTTGATCATGTGGAAAAGGGGAGGGGCAGCAGCGAGAGAAGGGAGGTGCAGTCACGTTGGCCCGGCCCCCGCAGCGGGTGGGGACCCCTTAGGACACTCATGGGTGACAGCATTCTCCAGCCTCCCCACCAAAGCCCCCCTGACAAGGCTGGCGACCTCAGAGCCTGCTCTGTCCACTGAAGGGTCCTTCATGTGAATGAACATGGGTTGGGACACTTACAGGGCTGGCAACAGGGAGGTGGAGGGGCGAGCACAGGGCTCATTCCAACACATGTAGGAACCTTTCTCTGAGCAGCAGCTACTGAGGCCAGCCTCTCCTCTGCTATGGCTCCTCAAGTCAAGCGGGCTCTGGGGCCACTTCCCCAGGAGAAGCCAGAGGGGCACCCCAAGATGGCATCGTTCCTCCTGCTTGGGGGAGCCCTCGCTGGGACCCCATCCACAACACCGCCTGTCCCATGACCCTCACCAATTCAGGCTGCACGAGCCTCACGCCTTGGGACCCCTGTGCATGCGTCCTCAGAGAGCTGGTTTCTGGGAAGTTCTCTGACCATACAAAGAGACGTGTGCTCAACTTGAAAGATTTGGGCAGGTGACAGGGACCCCCACCCTGACGCCTGGGCGCAGACAGGGTGTTGGGCAGGGGATGAGCGTGACCCCTTCTGAGACTTCTACCTGTGGGAGCAGGACCTAGCCCAGCCACACCATGACATGGGGTCTTGGGACATGGCCTCTGGAGATTCAGGGCCTGCTTTACACGTGCCTTGGCGGCAACACCCAGCCACTGATGGCAACAGGTGCTGTTGCAAAAAGAGGCTGGCTTTAGAGCTGCCAGTTCCAGATTTAAATGCCAGCTCATCACCCTCACGCTGTGTAGCTTTGGGTGAGTTACGTACCTCTCTGAACTTCTGGGTCCTTATCTATGCATTGGAGCACTGATGCTGTGAGGATTAATATGTGCATGTGAATCTAATAGCACGGAGCCTGGACACAAGACTCAAATAATGATGTCCGATCTCCTTTTGTCCTTTACCTAAGAGTCAAGACAGAACCCCAACTCAGACAGGAGGGAGGACGCACAACACTCTGGCTGGAAATTTAGCACGCACACCTATCCTTACTATCATCTGAGTAATGGTGGGATAATGAAGACAATGAAACCAAGAGGTTGAGATGAAATGACCATGAGCAAGTCACTGCAACCTGAATAATGCGAAGTCTGGACAAGATGGACCCTACAGCTCCTGACTACCCATGGCCCTGACACTGAAAAGAGAGAAAGATTAATTTAACTGACATTTACATCGGGGGGCGGGGGGACCTTCACCAGGGAGATCCCTGTGCCCAGAGGTACCAGCGAGCACCAGGCCCACAGGGCTGCCCTGGGAGGCTGGAGTCCTCCTTAGAGCTAAAGGCCAGCCTTTCTCTCCTCCCCCATCACAGCAAACATAGAACTCCCCTCCCACTACCCCCTCCACAGGCCATTTAGAGAACGGGGAGATGCCACCTGCCTCCCCAGGGACGTGAGGTCAGAAGGTGCAGAATCAGAGTAGCTGGGTTGCGTGAACCCCTGAAGACCGGAGCATCTCCCTACCCAGGATCTGACCTCCCTCCCTGGGCTCTCTGTCTAAGACCTTGCTCGGGGGCAGTCATGGGGGGCGTGGCGGGGTGCAGTTTGCTGGGATGATGGACATGCAGCCCAGGTCCTGCAGACAGCGGGGCCCATCAGGGATTTTAGAAGGAGTCCAGGTAGAAGTCCCCGCATCCGTGCTCCATCTTCGCAATGTCACGCCAGCTCTGCACTCCTGACCTCCACTGCAGCCGAAGCATTTGTGGAAGGATGTGTGACTGCAGTGACAGATGTGACCCATAAGAGCTGGCAGCTGTCTGCCGGCGTCTGGCTGATAATCCTGTTATCACCAGCAGCCCAGTGCCAACCTCCCAGAGGCAAGTGGCTGCCCCTGGGCAATTACAATATCCCTTTGCCTGTCACCAAGAACATTCATTTCTCCTGACAGCACAGTGACAAATTCAGCCTTTTTGCAACTGACCCCAAACATGCACAAGGGATTCTTAGCTAATCTCTAGAGTTTCTCGATCACAGAGGGGCAGTTTGCACCACTTACTTTCTTTTGTATGGTGCAGGGAGAGAGCAAGGGGAGAGTCACTCCTAGGATGCAGGCAAGCGAGTCCTGCCCTCCCAGTCTCCTTGCCCTGGGAGGCTGCCTAGAACAGGGTCCTGGGCAAGTGACCTTTCCTAAGGTCACAAGAAAAGCCAGCTCTTTCCCATACTGTGCCCCCCAGCATGTCCCATCCAGCTCCGGTTTTACGTGGCAGGGGGGTTCCTTGTTTGCCAGACCCTCTAAAAATGTAAGGAAGCTGACGGACAGAACGCATTCACGCCTGCAAAAAAGCACATGGTCGACAAACCGAGTTTCAAATGCGGTGTCTGAATGCCCTGCCCACCTTGCACACAGTTTAAGACCCTCCAGCTACGCTCCCTGAAGGCAGCTGAGAGGGCAGGAATCTGCTGGAAAGAGGGCTCAGGGAGAGCTGAGCTGAGTCAGGAAACATCTCTTCGCATCTGGGTCCTTCATGAACGGCCCCGGTGACCAAAGGCGAAGCATCCTCATCTCCTGCCCACCTGTCAAATGACTAGGTGGACATGGGCCTTATTCATCTCCCAAATCCTCTGATTTCCTGGACAACAAACAGCATCCCTCACGTGGGAGGCCTGAAGAGTGACTGCTTGGCAGATGTAATTTTTAAAGATGCCTTCTCCTCTTTTTAGAAAGAAGAGAAAGTCCATCAGCAGATAACCACCCCTCACCACCACCCTGGAAATCCCACCAGGTCACCAGTTATCTCCCATTCTTGAATTTCCTGATGCTTGTGGGTCTCATAGGGGGCCAGGTGTCTGGTAACAAAGCTGCATTTCCAAGTCAAATGAGGAACATCTCATAGCCCTTCAGGTGACTGCCACCAATATGCCAAGGGGCGGAGTGGAACTGGGGTGGGGACATTCCAGTTCTGAGGGCACTCTTGTCCTGGCACCCCATATACCAGAGGTGACACGTTTTCAGGAAAATGAGACACATAAGTGATTACTTTCTACCAGAAGCGACTGTCCAGCCACGTCTGTACCTTGAACCTAAGTCACTGTTCCTTTGGGTCTGTTGTTCTCAGAAGGCAGTTTCAAGAACTGTCCAACGTGCTCCCCAAGGCGCTGTCCCGCCATGCCCCCGGGGGCCGGAAGCTCACGCCCCCAGGTCTTCTGGATCAGCATGGAATATTTGAAATCAGGGCTGCTTGGAGAAATTCCAGACATATGGTCGCTGCCCCTGGGGAGGCCGTGCCCACGGTCAGAACTTCTGCTTCTAGAATGTGGGCACAGCCAAAGGCAGACAGCCACAGTGCCCCATCTGCTGTGAGCCCAGTGTGGGGCAGGCCATCTGGGGGCTCCCGGAGCCCATCCCTCAGAAGGTGAAGGCGTACACCACACCCACCACCACGATGTTCCCCAGCGTCGCTATGATGGCAATCCAGAGCAGGACAGCATCGTTGGAGGACCGAGCAGGCTCCTCCGGCTGGCCCTGGCCGTTGGAGGCCGCGTGGACGTTGGTGGAGGAATTAAAGAGGGAGTACTCGGTGCTGAAGTCCTCATTGGATGAGTCCATGAAGGCTCCTCCCATCATGGGCAGCTGTGAAGGAGGAGAGAGAATTAGCCAAGGTCATGGGTGCTTGGGAGGAAGTGCCATCCCGAGGGACAGGGTCAAGCCACACCACACGAAGATATAACATCTAACAGGGCTTTGCTTTGGCTCCTCTATGATTGACAGCATATACTTTAATCCACCAAAATTAGTATTCACAGCATCCTTTGGAGCAGACGCTTGCACCCATTTTGCAGATGGAAGCATTAAGGCACAGAGTAGCTCAGCATCTCAGCTACATGGCAACTCACTGGGCCTTGCAGACCGCACCCCCCACCCCCTCCAAATGCCAGGACCCTCCATGACAGCAGAGGCTATAGAATGCCTTTAGTTTCCTTCTAATTTTAAGAGAACATATAAGTAAAAGAAGATAAAGGAAAAAATGAAAATCATACTCCCAACAGTTTGAGATAATCACTACTAACATTTTAATATTTTTCTTTCAGATCTTTTTTCTCTGTGTGTGTGTGTGCATGAGAGAGAGAAAACATATGTTTAAATGTGGTTTTATATTCTTGTATAAAAAGTCCATCAATATACCAGTTTAACAGTAGTATAATATTCTATCACAAACGCAAGCCATGATTTAACCTTTCCCCTAGAATTGGAGCCCTGGGAACTTCAATGTTTTCTGTTATAAATAATGCACTGATGAACTCCCTGTGCGTGCGTTTGGGTCTGCATACATATGTGCTGGTGCGTGCATTTTTATTTAATGGGGCGGACTCCCACAGCAGAACTTCCGAGTCAATGGTGTGAGCGTTTCAGAGCTTCTGGTGCTTGGGGACTAACTCCCAGAGAAGAGGTGCTAACTCCCAACGCCTCCCACTGCCACGTGACCAGAAAACAAACACGCCCAATGGCCATTCTCAATTCCATCCTTTGGAAGCTGGGAGGAGCTGATCAGGAACCGACTCTCAGACGGAGGCTGAAGTCACCTTGGAGGCAGGTGGTGAGAGAAGCATCTGAAAGCTCCCTTGGAATGACCCTCTAGCTGGCCCCTGTCTACTTATAAGCCACATTTGGGGATGTCTTCTGGTGGCACTGGGCCTTCTCACACCAATGGACAAATATGGGCTCACTGGCCCCCTGAGAATGGAATCATTCGATGAGAGCAGATTTGGGGGTACAGACCCCAACTTCAACTACTGAAGGGCTGTCACGCAGAGGACAGTGTGGCCCAAGGAGGCAGAATAAGAAAACAAGATTCTTCTTGCTGAGTTAGAAATAATCAGCACAACACTGGTGGGGTAGGGGGTCGGGGGAGGGTCGCCTCATCTCCCCATCAGATCATGTCAAGATCAGACAAAACACCTGTTGGCTTATTGAAGGGAGGACACCAGGACAGTGGACCCATGGCCAGTGTTAGGTATACGGGTTATGCTTCCAGACCACAGCTTCCAGGAGGGCAGGGATCATCCCATTTCCACATATCCCCAAAGCTTAGAACAGTGCATTTGGTGAACAAATGAATTCTAGGCTCATTAGCTAGGAATCCGGAGAGCTTGGTGAGATTTGGGTCCAGAGCTAACATACCCTTGCTGTGGGACCTAGGGCCACTTCTTAACCTGTATGAGGCTCGGGTTTCGCATTTAAAAATGGGGAAATTAATATAAACTTCCTTATAGAAGGAAGCTGCCAGAAGGCCCGCATATTATATAAAAAATGTTTTACAGAGAGATAAGGCAAGTCACAAAATAAACTCAGATGCCACCCCTGAAATTACAAACATGCCTGCAACATAATACTGTATGTTATGCCTGCATCCACATATACGCAAATAAAGGTATAAACATGGACTGGGAATGCATAAGCCCGGTTCATGATAGCAGCTGCCTCTGAGACGGAGGGACATGGGGGACAAAGGGATCTTATTTTGTCTGTAATATTTTACTATAAGAATAGATGAGCAAACATGATGAAATTTTTAGAACATGATCTATTCTCATCAGTGCGCAGGCGCATGGGTGTCCGTTACATTTTGGTATTTTAAACATTATAACCTCAAGAACAATGCTGTGAACCCGGAATGCATGACATACAAGATGGTTATGGTCACCTCGTGGGACCAGCTGCTCTCTGAAGCCCATAGGGTCCTGTCCCTCAGTGTTGGGGTCACCATGTGGCATGAACGCTGTGGGGAGCAGTTTAGGGAGGGCTGAGCTGTCGCGGACACTGGGGCACCATCCAGGGGGGCCATGCAGTTCCCACCCTGCCCCCCACAGCAGAGCTGTGCAGAGGAGAGGGGAGGCCTCCTGGTCCCCATCTGTCCCTGCTGTGGAGACAGAGGTTACATAAATCTTCCCTAAGCTGGGCCTCTCCCGAGAAAGGAACAGAAAGTGCTTTCAGAAGGCACTCTTCAAAGCACAGTAACTAGAAGTGGCTTGGGCACTTTCCTGAATAATGACCATCCTTCAGCGGAGGGAAAACAGGCAGAGTAGGCTTTTGTCGGGGGAGGCTCTGGGAGGTGGGCCTGCTGGCCGACCTCGGTTCAGACCCTCCTCGCAACAAGGCTATCTGCAGGGCCCTGGCCACAACTCGAACTTGATGTTGTGGGGCTGTGGATTTTAAAGTTCAATTTGTATGGGAGTAAAAACATGCCTATTGTTTCCCCCGTCTCCTTAAAGTGGGGAGACGGGGGGTACGGGCCCCATGGGGTCCCCGCCTCTTTCCCTGAGCCTCCCTGACTTGGGGGCCGCTCAGATGCATGATCGCCAAGGTCAAGCTCAGTGCTCAAAAGTCCTTGCCAGACACTGTGAAGGCCAGTGAGAGATGGCGTGGACGATCAGATACACCCTGACATAAAACCCTCCAGAGAAAAGACAGGACACCCAGTCAAATCTGAATTTCAGATAAACAGCAGCAAAATACTATTTTTAGTATAAGTATATCCCAAGTACTGCATTGGATATTTTGTAAAATATCATACTTATAGTAAAAAGTGATCTGACATTCAAGTGTAACCAGACATCCTGTATTTCTATTTTCTCAATCTGGCAACACTATGTGCAGCCAACCTGAGAAAGAGCCTCAGTTTAGAATCTGTACAAGTGACCACGCCCTCAGTTTTGTCTCTTCGGAGCATGTCATCTGTGGCCCAGGCTCTCTGGGTGACCTAGTTCATCGGAAAATTCCAGGGCCACCTCCAGCCAGCCTGCAAACATTACACGAGGATTCCTTCCATCACTAAATTCTCACTGGGTCTCTGAGGTCCAAACACAAAGGCTGGAGAGATTCGGCGTGCCATCCTTCATTCATGATTCATTTGACAAAGGTGTAAGGCCCGCTCAGCACCAGGAGGCGGACAGGCACTGGGGACACCAAGGGTAACCCATGGCCTCTGACCTTGAAAGTTTCAACATTCAAAAGGAACACAGACTCAAGCTTATGGTCATAAAATGGCATTGCATGCACTTTAACAGAGGTAAGAATGAGGCAACGGCATCCCACGTGTGAAGCAGGGTGGGTTGGGGTTAATTACCTGGGCTACAGTCAGGTATGTTGCTGGGCCCCTGGGCTGTGTGACAGGGGCAAGTGACTGACCCTCTCTGAGCCTCTGTTTCCTTAGCTATACAAAGAGGATAACAGTGGGAACCACCTGGTAGGGTGCGGTGGGGGTGAGATGTGCTCATGAGTCTGAAACAGGCAGCGCCCGGCTGTAATATAATTATGAGTCTCACCTGCGCTGTCACGCGGAGTGAGCTCCGGGCATCCAGGGCAGAGCTGAGCCTGCTGCCCTGTCAAGGCCTCGCCCTAGTGGAACTCTTGATTTTTTTCACTTTCCGCTTTTAGATTTGGTTCATTTTAAGTGAATTCCATGGGCACATGAGAAGAGAAATGGAAGGCCCCTGCAAGATAAACAGCAACTGCCCTGACAGTGTGTCCAGAGGTGAGGGCTGAAGCCTCACCAGGGCGGAAGCATTGGGGAGAGAGAAAGGCGGCCCGAGCTTCCATTTCCCACCTGTGGAATCTTACTTATCACAGGTTCTCGGGAGGCCCAGGTGGGGACAGTGCATGCGGCACGCTGGCAAGGCCACAGCCCCTGACCCAGGACTGGAGAAACCATGGGGCGGAAAATGGGCCGAAGACACCCCTCCCCCATGCCCTCCCTGCCCCCGGAAGGATGGGCAGTCCTGGCTCCAGGCCTTGCTGAGCCTGCTGAACAGGCCACTTTTACTGCTGGTCTATTTTCTATCGAAACGATGAGGATTCCAGCCCCAGCCCCAGGAGATCCTTACGCAAAAGTTAAAATGGATGAAGAGGCTTGAGCCCACTACAGAGGACAGCTGGGGACTCCGGAGGATCTGATGTGCAGGGGTAGCAGGTGGGATGGAGGGCGGGGAAATCCTGAAGACAAGACAGTTCTCCCTCCTTATGGCCCAGTTCCCACAGCAAAAGCTTTATGAGAACCCCCTCTTTCTGGACAGAGGATGGAGAAATGGGGCTCCTGAGATGGAGAATTTGGGGGGATCCCCAATTTCTTTTTTTCCTCTTTTCTCTCTCCAGCCCCACCCCAGGGCCAGCCTCAGTTGCTGGGCTGTGTTCCTGTGGCAGGGATGGTGGCAGTAGGGACGTGGGTACCTAAAACGCAAGAGAAAACACTTCTCTCAGGCCAGGGGAACCTAGAAAAGGGCATTGGTAGTTGGACAAATGTGGGGGAGTTCCCCTTGTCTCTTCTTTCTCTTTTCTGCCCTGCTCTGCCTGGCGGGCGTCTTGCGATGCTGAGCTTGTGACAGCACGGAAGGATCAAGTTGACAGAAACACTGAATTTCTAGCCAGAGGGTCAGGAACAGAGGCTCCTGGGAACTAAAGAACGTCCCCGGGGAAGAAAGCGGACACAGGGGATCCTGGATTCTGTGTGTGAACTTGCACGCCTTTCGGCTTGCCCCAGGCTATGTGTGCACGGAAGCGAGCTGAAGCCTCTGAGGATGGAGCTGAGCAGCAGACCCACATCCAGACCTGCCCCTGAGAGGTGGGTGTGCAGCACAGACCCCATCAGCATTGCCAGCGCATTGCAGTCAGAAGCGACATGGGGCCGGGCGACAATCTTCTGAGACAAAACACAAAAAGCTCCAAATGGTTTCATTGGCAAATTCTACCAAATAAGTAAGGAAGAATAATACCAATGCTACAGTCTACTCCAGAAAATAGAAGAAGACTCTTTCCAACTCACTGTATGGAACACTCCCCAGATCATGTTAATGATGTCAGCATTGCCCTACTGCCCAAATCAAAAATATGATGAGAAATCTGCAGATCGATATCCTAGTTAAACATAGACCAAAGGCAGACATGGCTATTATTAGCAAATAGAACTCAGCAATATACGAAAGGGGTAACGCAAAGCTGGCCGAACATCCAATGATCAATTAATCTAAGTCAGGACTCTAGCAGAAGAAGAAACAAAGCCCAATTGTTCTCAACAGATGCAGAAAAGGCATCTGACAAAATCAAACATCCATTCATAATAAAAAAAAACTCTTATCAAACTAAAAATAGCAAAGAACTACTTAAATCTTATAAAGAACATTTACAAAAACAACAAACAAAAAGCCAGGAGCTAGCATCATCCTTAAAAATTTTTTAAATCAATTGTATCTCAATATTCAAGAAATAAACCAATGGAATTCAAAAAATACCAATCACAAGAGATCACACACACACACACACACACACACACAAAACCCAAAACCCAAAGTATAAATCTAACAAAAAATGTGTGTAATCTGAACACTAAAAAAAACAAATTATTGAAGACATCAACCAAAGACTATCTAAGTAAATTAAGAGAAATACTGTGGTCTTGACCTGGAAGATTCGATATTGTTAAGACACGACTTCTTCCCTAACTGATGTCTAAATTCACTGCAATCCCAATCAAAATCCTAGCAGGGAGTTTTGTAGATACAGGCAAGCTGATTCCAACGTGGACGAATACGCAAAGACAAAGGACCAAGTGTAGCCGAAACAGTTTTGAAAAAGAAAAACAAAGTTGAACTCACAGAACTGTATTTCAGGACTTACTACAAAGCTACAGTTAGTTATCCAGGCAGTGCAGTGTTGGCAAATGAAGAGATGGAAGCATAGATCGATGAAACAGAACAGAGGTACAGAAGTAGATTCACAGAAAAGTGGTCCATTGATTTTTTTAACGAATTGTGGGTGGAGGCCAGGGATGCTGCTCCTCACCCAACAGCCCCTGAGGACACAGAATGACCCAGCCTCAAATGTCAGTAGAGCGCAGGTTGAGAAATCCTGATTGTTATAAAGGTCCAAATCAGGCCAAACTATCTGGTGTCAGAGGGGGATAATGAGGGGGTTTCGGGCCGGAGGTGGGCAGGGCTGGCTCTGTTCTAATCTGGGCTCTGGTCACACGGTTGTACTCTCTTGGAGGAAATGCATCAAGCCGTACGTTTTCCTGTGTTTACTTCAAACGTCGTCCTTTGAGAAGACGGGGGAAAGGTGAGGCTCGCCCAGGAACCTTGCATTTGATTCCAGTGACTTTGGAGACAGAGCCTCTGCTCAGACTGTTCACACGGCACAGGATGGCACTTCCCCATCCAGCCCATCAGGGATGCCTGTCCCTGCAGTGCCACCACAGTGGGCTATGCCCCACACGTGCTCAGCTACCAGGGACCCTGTGCATCCCAGTCTGTGAAGTCAGAGGTGACGTGGGGCACCCCGAGATGACAGCAAAGGAGCATCGTGTGTGGCTGGATCTTTAGAACTGCACGTGGCACAGGGACAGCAGCTTCTGTTCATGTCTTCAACCCAAATGGCTGCAGAAACGGCCTCCAGAGAGGGTCTGGCAAGTCCACCTGCTTAGTCCACAAGGTAACTCCTAGTCCAAGAGCAGAGCTCTCGGGTGTGGAGTATTAACTGGAAGCAGGGAGGGTATCTTGCTCTCTTAACTTCCTCCCTTGAGGCCTTTGGAAAGTGCTGGAAGAAATGCTAACGAGCACGTATGTAATAACTTCTCCCTAACAAGGGGTTTATGTCAAGAGTGCCACATAAACTTCCAGGTTGTAAAAATAAACGTTGGCATGACGTGCTGGGAAGAAGGAACCCCGAAACAAAGCAGGAGCCCTCCCCTCTCAACACGCTACACACTGAAGTCCTGTAAGATGTCAGAGAAAAGCAGCTGTCATGGGGTCTGGCTCAGCGTCGTTAATGCCCTTCAACTCCATCTCAGGAGCCATCCATGAAAGCCATGGTCAGACGTCAGGCTCCGAGTCCTGGGCCTCCGAGGCCAGTGGAAGAGGCTGAAGTCCTAAAAAGCTGTCCCGCCTGCCCAGGCCTGCTGTCCCCTTTCCACGTGGGCCTCCATGTGCCCCCTCATGCCACCTGCTTCATGCCCATCCTAAACGCCCCCTGCTTAGGGAAGGTGCGTCAATAGCAGGTGGTATTTCTCTATCTTACAGATGCTAAAACGGAGGCTTCAACATTTCCAAACCCCCAGAGCCTAACTTCAAATGGCCTGAGTATTTTGGGCTATGTCACAATACTCCAGGAGTATTACTACAGAATCAAGAGCCCTCACTGTCCCACTGCTCAGCGTCTGGGACCTATAATGCATTCAAGGCGACCAGATGCCAATGGACAGAGACTTTCTGCAGCAGCCTGATGCCCAAGCTTTTGCTGACGAAGGCCGTGTTCTGCCTGTCTTCTCCACCTGCTGCCGTGCTGCCCAGTGGATGCCCCCCGACCCCATCCATGTGCTGGTTCTGATGGAGCGCCCCAGACAGACCCTGCTGTGGCTGCAGTTAGAAGTGGTGTCAGCGGACGGGCTCCGTCTCCTTCCAGACATGTTGACGCTGATGCTTGGAGCCAGTGCCCGCTGGTTTGTAGGGAGTGTCCCCGGCCCAGGCTTTTGGTATCATTCACACATCTGGGGATGGCGGCCAGGCTCCAGACTCCAAACCCCGCAGGCCTCTCCTTAAGTCATCTAGACAAGGGACATTTGGGGACAATGTCCTGCAAAGAAATTGGCTGTTTTGTCAAAAGAGCCCATAGGAAAAAGCAGTTCTGGGGAAGCCAGGATGGATGGCTCAGCCGGTTAAGCACTCGCTTTGCAGCCCTGGGGTCCAAGGATCGAATTCCGGCCCATGCAGACCCATATGCTGAACTGGAGTGTGGCCCTGGTTCGGTTCTCACCAGGGCGAGCTTCTCACCCCGGTTCCAGACCTATGCGGCCCCCACCCACCTGTGGAATGAAACTATGTGAAAAAACCAATGATGTGCAACTATGGAGACTGTTCTGGGCCCTCCCCCTTTTCTCTGTCTCTCTCTGTCTCTGTCAAAATAAAATAAATCTTCTTTTTTAATTGTTAAATTTATTGGGGTGACATTGATTGATAACAATTACATTGTTTCTAGGTCTACAATTCCACATTACATTGTCTATACAGCGCATTATGTGTTCACCACCCAGAATTAGCTCACTTTCCATCACAATATATTTGATAATAAAATAAATCTTTAAAAAATAAAGCCGTTCTGCCCTTTCATCAAACATCACAGCACCAAGACAGCCGCCCATGGTGCCATGTTTTTCTTCTAATATTGGCTGCCTACTATCAGTACTTGCCATGCTTTTTGGCTAATGTTTATACACTGGGGAGTTTTCAATGAAAGACAAGTGCATAACATAAAAAATGAAAGCTAGTATTTATTGAGAGCCTGCTCTACACCAGGGATATGCTGGGAGCTTCCTGGGCACAAGCCTGAGGTGGGTGCCATCCTGATGCCTGTTAGGTGAGGAAATCCCACAACCGGCTCTGTAACCACAGTAAGTGGGCACCTCCATGTGACAACACTGTATGGGACGAGGAGATACCCTCTGTTCCCTCAAAGAGAGGAAGGCAGAGTCATGCCTGTGGCCGCCCCAAATGCTACAAGTCACAATGACAGCGCTGAGTGTGCACCGAGAACTTATAGAGCAACATCTATGTTTATTTCCGCGCCTCCCTCAGTACCAAGGAGCTGCTCTGACATCAGTCCTGCCCAGCGGTGACTCTCCCAGGGGTTGCTGCCAGGTGCCCGGGGAAGGTGAGGGCTCAGATCCGACGCCCGGCACCAGCCACACTGGCCTCCCTGCTCACCTCCCCCTGAACCGGGTGTGCCAGGTGTTTTCACACGGCCACCTTGCCGCTCCTGCTGCTGACTGCCACGTGCTCACTGTCCCTCTGCAGCCCGTGGGTCCCGCATCTGCTACCTGGTCTTGGAGTTAGCTGTGTGCTTGTCTACCTTCCTCAGAGACAGTGAACTCGGGAAGGACTGAAGCTGAATCTAATTGCTCTTTGAATCCCCAGCGCCCAGCACATCAACTCATAGAGTAGATGCTAAAAACATTTTTGATTAAAAAAAGGTTTGCTCAGTGACTTCCTGTATACCGCACTATGTGATACCACACACACACACACACACACAGACACACACACACATTTGCATTGTACCCAGGAAAATAAGGGTATTTCTGGAAAGGCTTGAGAACACTACAGAATTAAGAGGAAAAAGCAAATTCACTTTTGAAACTGTTGCCATAGAAACTCAGCACAACACAGCAGGAGAAAACGCTGTCTCACCAAGTACATCACCTTAGATTATCAATCATGAAGCAGTACTTGCCCTGGAGGGGACAGAAGGGCCAGAGCTCCCAGGACCCTGCCCTCTACAGTGTGTCCGGGATCCACAGTGAGAACTCGGTTTACAGGAGGCTGGCTGACCAGCTAACGGAGAAACAGCCACGACCAACTGGGGGGGCCCCTGCCACCCTCCCTGGGGGGCCTGACGATCCTCCATAAGGCCGTGGCTTCCTCTGGGTGGGGGGCTTCCTCTGGGTGGGGGGCTTCCATGGGAGGGGGCTTCATGCGGGAGGGGGCTTCCTGCGGGTGGGGGCTTCCTGTGGGTGGGGGGGTTGCCATGTCTCTGTTGGCTTGGCTAGGAGACACTGTGTTTGTCACCTTTACAGCATGTCAGCAGTTGAGCAAACACAAAACAATGGGCTGTCATACATACCTACCTCTTCTGCCCCAATTAATTCAATAGCCTCTTTGGAGTGATTCAGTAGCCGCAGTGGGACCAAGTGGGTGTTTCTGTGAGCCCACACCCCACCCCTGATCATGCCAAATTCCCTTTCACAGAGCAGAGGAGTCCCAGGGCCCTAGTGCCGTGGATGGCTACATGCCATGGGGGCAGCGTGTTGCCCTAGGAGCAGAGGAAAGCCACCGTGACCTGTATTTTGGAGAAAGGAGGAGGAGAGGAAGGCAGGGAAGAAGGGAGAGGGGTGGAGAAGACAACACACAAAAGAAATGAAATTGGAATAGAGCGGCAGCCCCACATAGGTGAGCAGAGTCTTGGAGGGAGGATGGGCGAAGCAAAGGCAGCCGGTGCCTCTACCTCCCCAAGAGCACCCTTCTGAATCATTTTAAAGATTTATTTTATTGATTTTTGACAGAGAGAAACAGACAGAGAGAGATGGAGAGAAGTGGGAGGGCCAGAGCAGTCTCCACAATTGACAGCATTAGTTTTCCATAGTTTCGCTATGCAGGGCAGGAACTGGACCGGGAGCCTCCCACATAGGTCCCAGCAAGAACTGAACTGGGAAGCACACCCCAGTCCAGCATATGGCTCCACATGGGCCGGGGCTGGGATTTGATCCTTGGTCCCCGGGGCTGCAAAGCGAGCGCTTAACCTGCTGAGCCATCCCAGCTTCCCCAGGAACAATTTTAAAATGTGGGTCTCCTCCCTCCCTCCCATGAAGCTGGCACCCCTCCCCCACAGGGACACCCCTGTGAGCAGGAAGAAGGGACAGACACAGCACCAGGCAGGCCATGATTAATGATCTGGGAAGCTTCCGGAAGGCTTCAAGGAGGAGGTGTCTCTTGAGAAGGGTCCTGCTACATGGACAGGAAGGAGCCTATCAAGCAGCTAAAGGGGTTGTTCCGTCCACAGCTTGCTGGTATGATGAGTCGGCACCTGGCTGGTAGGAATCTCTCACCACCCTGCATTACTGTCTCAGACAACTGGCTCCGGCTGTGGGCAGCGTGCTCAGAACACGTGCTGCCACCCCCACAGGTATTTCTGCCAGCCCGGCTGGGTCAGAAGCTGGAGAAAGACTCCCCTCCTGCATGTGTGCCTGGGAAGCCACGTCACAGCCCCCTGCTTGTGCGTGGGAGGGCGAGAGCCCAGTGTGCTGTGAAGAAAACAGGGACAGAGAGGCTGACGCAGGCTGGCGCCCCAGGCCCTGCCAGAGAGCAAGGCCGCTCAGTGGGCCTGACCAAGCCCCTGTGGGGAAGAGGCTGCGTGTCAGCAAAGCGAAGAAACACTGAAGGTGAGAGTCCCTATTTCTCAAAAAGACCTCACAGTCCTGTTCCTTGGGTTGAGAGGACTTTTTAAAAAGAACCTTAATTCATTTTCATCTGGCATATCCAGCTAGAGGGCTAACCCCTCCCTTCTTAATCCAACGTCCCTTCCACCACTGGGGACTCGACTAAGGGCAAGGACAGCTGAGACCTTGTCCCACAGCAGCTGCTTCACGCCTCTGGCCTCAGCTCAGCAAACTTTCTGGCAGACAAGGCGATCCCTACTCATCCTCCGTCTGGAGGTCTTGTGAGCCGGTTTCACTGCACACTGACACCCTCTCACTTTGTGATTTGCTCCCGAGGGCTCTGTACACAGCAGATACTCAGTACACGCTCAGTACACGCTCACTGGCTTGTTTGGGCAAAAATCAAATCTGTATTACGCGCCACAGGAAACCTGCCGGTGGGAGAGACATCATCTCAGACCCATGGCTGGGTTCTTCCCAAGTCCTTGCGGGCCCTCCAAGAGCTAATGAGACCAACGACCCGGGAGCAAAGAAGTCTGCAAAAGGGATCTGAACTGCTCCCTGAGGGGGCTGGAGGGAGCTGGGGAGGAGGAATTTTCTCCAAAAAGAGGCTGCAAAGACCTCCCTTCCAATTGGGTGGCTGTATTCTCGGTGTCAGCTTCTGCAACAGGCAGGGAAGGAAGAAGAGCAGAGAGAGGAGGGGGGGACAGGAAGGTCCATTGGCCTTTGGGGCTTGCTTCTTAAGTGACTGGAACCACCAGACAAGTGATGCTCATCACACGGCAGACAGGGAACGAAGAGGAGCTGGGGTTCAGGCTCTGTGCCCGCTGATGGTACAGGCAGGCTACCTCACCCCACACCCGTTTCCTCCCCCGGCCTGGGAGGGGGGTGGTGCAGATGATGTGCACACGGCAGGCACTCAGTCCGCAGGGAGAGAAGCGGTGAGCAGACAAGCCGGCTGCCTGGAGGGCTCTGGACTTCAAAGCCCGCTGGGGGCTCCACCAGCGGGATCGAGGATTTATCTTCAGGGCTTTGGATGAACTCCTCATCCAGGAGGGATGTGGTTACCAGGATGAAGTAGTACAATAATGGCCCCATTGAGGATCAGTGAGAAAGCTGTGGATTATACTGAACGGTTTACTTCTTTAAGTCGTGCTCACCCAAAGGCATCATTTGTTACACACTGGTTATACAGCAGCTGACAAGTTCTACTTCAGAGAGAATACAGTAAGTCCCACACACACACGCGCAAGTACATGTGCACACACGCGTGGGCACACACATGCACACACACACACACCTAGCACATCTCCCTGAGGCCAGGGGTCCATCTCAGCAGCCCCATCAATTCCACAGGGCTCTCCTGGTGGTTGCGTTCGCTATTTGTCAAACACACAAGAGCAAGCAGCTCCTTGAGTGAACTTGTAGACTGACATACACGTGCCCAAGGGCAACGACTGAGACCAAACCACAACTATTCCAACAGAGAGAACGTGCAGGGCAAAGAGCTGGGCCACTTGTAGTCTGTGTCTGACTAGGGTACCAAGGAGCTGTGTGACCGTGGACCAACCCCTCAGCCTTTCTGAACCTTACTTTTCTCATCTGATGAGAATCCCTCCCTCCCTGGGGTGCTAAGAGGACTTCGGGAGCTGACAAACGTAAAGACCTGTCCTCATAGGTTGACACCATGGTCATCACAGTTCACACCATGGTCATCACGCTTCACACCATGGTCATCACAGTAGTTTACACCGTGGTCATCACAGTTCACACCGTGGTCATCACAGTAGTTTACACCGTGGTCATCATAGTTCACACCGTGGTCATCACAGTAGTTTACACCATGGTCATCACAGTTCACACCGTGGTCATCACAGTAGTTTACACCATGGTCATCACAGTTCACACCATGGTCATCACAGTTCACACCATGGTCATCACAGTTCACACCGTGGTCATCACAGTTCACACCGTGGTCATCACAATTCACACTGCAGTCATCCTAGGTTCACACCAGGGACTGTTCAGAGGGTAGAACAAAAATGCTGCCTGGAAAGCCTGCGGTCCAGGGAGCAGCAGTCACCCTGCAAGGGGACGGGGGAGGGTGCTGGGGCCTGGGGAGTTTGAGGGGCAGGGCGTGGGGTGCAGTGGCAGGCCTGGGTGTTATGGGTAACTGGTGGCCTTAGGGAAAGCTATGGTCCAGACCCCAGGAGGACATGCCCAGCAAGCTGGTGTAGGACACGGTTTCCTACTCAGCTTTTCTCATTCTCACTGATTCCCTCTCTCTCAATTCATTTATTAAATATTTACCAGCACTGGGCCTGAGCTGGGCAGCAGAGCTCCTGACATAAATGAGAGGGGGACCTCTAGCCTCAGGAAACCTCAGACAGGAGGGGTGCTCAGATGCACAGCTGGATGAGCTGTGGGGCACAGAGGAGGAGGAAGGGAGGATTGCTTGCTTCCACAGGGAGGAGGCCTCACCTCCTCCAGGCCCTGCCCTGGTGCTCAGCCTCCTGTGAGCCCTGCCCCCACCTCTGGTGCCAGCCTGTCTGCGCTTCGCTTCAGCCACTATCCACTCAGTCCACACGGGCCCCAGAGAAGGAGGGTGGTACCCGCTCCTACCCGGTGACCTTGGGCCAGATGTTCAAGCCCTCTGAGCTAAGTATCCACCCCTCACCAGGTGGCCGAAGCACAGAGCCTGGCCCTCAGCAGGTGCGCAAGTTCATCTGCCCCAGAGGCCCCCTTCTCTGTCACTTGAGGGTGGGCTCCTGCCTCACCTGTCTGCATGCCTGAGAGCCATGCTCTGTATGTAATGCGTGCGTGCACCATGTTGATGAGGGTGGCAAAGATGACAAGGGCTGACCATAGCTTCTTGTTGGTTCTGAGGCACACACCACCCCCCCTCCCCCACCCCCCCAACACACACACCAACACCACCACAACACACACACACACACATACACATACAGCACAGGGGAGTGTCCAGGGCAAGCTGTCCCTATGGCCCGCCCTGCCTGATGGCTTGGTTATTAGAATCTCCATGGGAAAGGAAGGAGGCAGGACATGTAGGCAGGAGACAAGGCTCAGCAAAGACAGGCAGGGGCCCAGGGGACGCAGAGAGCATGCTAGTCACCTCCTTCTGGTCTCTCTCAAACCCACCAGAAGCCAAATTGTAATGCACTTCTAATTAGCCCGCAGCGCTCTCTGCTGAGGAGACAGATGAGGGGCTGTCATGGGGTCTGGAGAGGACAAACAGGGTCTCAGCTGTTGGCTGTCACCCTGGTGGGCCTGAGGCTGGAGCCACTGGCTCCCTACCCTGGTGCTTTCCTCGTGCTGGGAAATGAGGCTCATGAGAGCCCAGTTGCCTGGGGTGGAAGCCTAAGGGTGCCTGAACCGGTCCCTGAGCTGCTGGCACACACACCTCCCACCTGCATCCCCAACTGGCTCTCTTGATGTCACAGGACACCCCCAAGAAACTCAAGTGGCCACAGAAGAGTGGAAAGGCGTTTGGTCAGTCCCTGCAGTCTGGCTCTCCCTTTCTGGTATTATCCGCGTGGTACTGTGTTCAGAAGAGGGACGTGCTGGGCCGAGTCCCACAGCTGGGAGGGGAGGCTGTGGGCCAGATGCAGACTCAAGCCTTACATTCCTTTTCCATCCTGGAGGGAAGGGGGAGGGATGAGAATATAGTGTGAAAGCACAGGTTTAAGAAAACGCTGCTTCCAGATATAACAGGGACGGGGTTTACCCTCCCAACCAAATGACCAAAAAAAGGACAAAATATGTGAAAATGGTTTTCGAGATATTAGACATCAAGCCATGAAAGATAGTGACCCTTGAGAGATAAGAGACAAACAAGGTGAGCCCTACAATTGCCTCAGTTTACTGCCTGGGCTGTGGAGCAAGGGAGGGGACCGCGGGCAGAGGTTGGTGGACTCATGATTAAAGAGACAGGACTCGGGGCCTGGGGAGACCAAGGTAGCGGGACACCACGGGGCTGAGCACGGAGAGGAGAGAGCTTCCTGCCGCTACGTACAGAAGGATCGATCACAAATTCAGCAGAGGACTGATGAGTGTATGTGTGTGAGGAAACCGTCTTGAGGCAGGAAAGGATCACCCCCAAAGATGACAGGGAACAACAGTGCCCGCCACCCGCAGGGGCCAGAAATAGTGTCCGGTCCCACCAGCCATTTCGAAAATCTACCGCACAGGGCATTGGGGGTACATCCCTGCCTCACTAGTGGGAAATAATCTCTCACATTGAAGATGGCTCTGGTCCCACCTGACAAATCTTAAAAGCAAGACCCAAAATAATCATACTGTTTCCAAGTGACAGAACTGTTTCCCAGAACAAAGCTTGAGAATATTTATAGGGATACGAGAATATCTCGCACTCGGCAAGGTTAAGTTCACGATGTTTGGCACCCAACCAAAACTATTCAGGCTTACAAAGCAGCAGGGAAGGATGACCCATACTGAGGAAATAAAGCAATCAATCAAAACCGGCCCAGGACTGACCCAGATGTAGAATTGAGGAGAGGCCATTGAAACAGTTGTCGTAAGTATTCCATATGGTCAAAAAGCTAGAAGAAATACCGAACATGTTAAGAAAAAAACTGAAGATATAAAAGAGACCCAAATTAAGCTTCTAGTCATGAAAACTACAACGTCTGAAATGATACACTGGATAGGATTAACAGAAATCAAATACCTAAAGAAAATACTGGTGAACTTGAAGACATACCAAAAATAACTATCCAAAATGAAACACAAATAGAAAAAAAGACTCAAAAAATGAACAAGCCTCCGGAGCTCAAAGACCACTTCAGGCCACCTCATGTATGTGCAAATGGTGTCTCAAGGGAGAGCAGAGAGAGGGGGGACAAAAATAATATGTAAAGAAATAATGGCAAACTCATACAGCTCAATGGCAAAAACCAAACAAGCCAACGAAAAAATGGGAACAGGACATGAATAGGCATTTTTTTCCAAAGGCGATATTCAAATGACCAACAGGTGTATGAAAATGTGCTGAACATCACTTATCATCAGGGAAATGCAAATCAAAACCACAATGAGATACCACCTCACGCCTCTTAGAATGGCTACCATCAAAAAGACAGGAAAAACCAAGTGTGGAGAAAAGGGAGCCCCCGTGCACTGCTGGTGGGAATGTAAATTGATACAGCAGCTATGGAAAACAATACGGAGGTTCCTCAAAAATTAAAAACAGAACTACATGTGACCCATCAATTCCATTTCTGAAGGAAACAACCCCTACACTGAAACGGTATTGGCACCGCCATGTTCACCGCCCCATGACTTGCAATAGCCAGGACACTGAAACCACCTTCGTGTCTATAGAGGATGAATAGATAAAGAAAATGTGGGGGGCACACACACATATGCACACAATGGAATACTAGTCAGACATAAAAAAGGAAATCTGGCCATCTGTGACATCATGGATGGGCCTTGAGGGCATTATGCTGAGTGAAGTAAGTCAGAGAAAGACAAATACTGTATGATCTCACCTATATGTGGAAATCTAAAAAAACAAAAAACAAACCAAACTCAGAAACAGAGACCACACAGGTGGTTGCCGGATGCAGGGGGTAGAGAAATTGGGTGAAGGCGGTCAAAAGGTATAAACTTGCACTTATGAGGTGACTAAGTCCTAGGGATGTAAGGTGCAGCATGGGACCACAGGTAACAATACTGTACTGTACATCTGCACGTTTCTAAGAAAATAGATGTTAAAGTTTTGCTCACAAGAAACAAAGAATTGTAACGATGTGAGGAGATGAATGTTAACTAAATTGATTGTGCTAACCACTTTGGAGTACATGCATATATGAATATATCATTCTAATGTGTACCTTAAACTTACACAAAGTTATATGTGAACTGCATCATAATAAAACTGGATGGGAAAAAAAGAATGGCAGAAGCATTTCCAAAGGTAATAAAAAGTGTAAACCCACAGATGCAGGAAGCTCCCAAATCATAAGCACAAAAAACATAAAGAAAATGACACTAAGGCACAATTACACTCCACGTGCTCAAAACCAACGAAGAGAAAACTGTAAAAGTAGCCAAAGGAAAAAAAAGACACATTATGTTCAGAGGAATAAAATAAGGATGGCAGCAGAATTCTCATTGGAAACAAAGCAAGCAGAAGATGGTGGAGCAATACATTCAAAGCATCGAAAAACAATCTGCCAACCTAGACTTTTATGCCCAGTAAAATATAACTTTTGAAAATGAAAATCAAAAAGAGATTTTTTTCCCCCAGACATGCAAAAGCTGGAAGAATTCATCACTGGTACTTCTGCATTACTAGAAATGTTAAAGTCTGTTAGGCAGGACCAAAAAAAAGGTACCACATGGAAATACGGTTCTACACACAAGAATAAAGAACACTGGTAGTAACCATATGGGAAACTATGTAAGATTTTTTTTCTTACTACTTAAATCTCTTTAAAAGATAATTGACTTTTAACAAACATAGCAATGTAGTAAGCGATTTAGAACAAATGTAGAAGCGAAAGGAGTAACAATAATAGCACAAAAGTTGACTGGAGAAACAGCAGTACCGTATTTTCCGGCGTATAAGACGACCCCCTAATTTTACAGTTAAAACATAGGTTTAGGCCTATATTCGCTGTATAAGACTACCCCCCACTTCTGAGGATGTAGTCTTATACAGCGAATATAGGCCTAAACCTATGTATTAACTGTAAAATTAAGGGGTCGTCTTATATGCCCGGTCGTCTTATACGCCGGAAAATACGGTATAGTACGTAGTGTAAGGTTCTTACACTAGATATAAAGAGAATCAACGGGAAAAGCCGGGACGGCTCAGCGGGTTGAGCGCTCGCTTTGAGGCCACGAGGACCGAGGATCGAATCCCGGCTCCGGCCCAGGCAGGACCCACATGCTGAACTGGGGAGTTCCCACAGTTCGGTTCTCTGGCTGTCTCTGTCTCTGTCTCTCTCTCTATCTGTCAAAAGTAAAATAGAAATAAATATGCACTGAAGACAAAA